>ML869442.1:6697-20473 GCA_009831015.1 Picea engelmannii | reverse complement strand
GTCCTTGGGAAGTTGACGTATCAACTACTCCCATAAGGGCTTGCAAACCTTTTGGATTTTCATCTTCTGTGGTTAGGGTTTTGGATTTTATTTATGTTAAAAAGGCCTTTAGAGCCTCATTGTAATCATAATATTCTTTCTAATGAACATAGTTGTCACATCTCTTCTCAGAGATAAGATGCCACCATTCTAGCGTGTTCATTCACTCTGTATTTTTACAGTTCTGTACATTTCGCTCATTAATAGAAATTGTGTATTACTGTATATCTTTGCCTCTTGTTATATATATGATATATCTTTGTTATATTATTAGATCTCTTTCAATATCTATGTATATTTCTTTTTTATATCTCCACTCTCATTTCATGCTCAAAATAATCCAGATCATGGGTCGGGTCCACTGTGTTAGTGTCCTATAAATAGTTTGTAGAGTCCTGGTTAAATATGTATGATAGGGTAAAGTCATGCCTTGGTTTTATAAATACTATGTCATTTTTTTTTATCTTAGATGAATTCATGTCATGAGTCAATGGGTTTGTGATAAATAAAGTTGCTTAGATAGGGTTATAAAATAAAGTTTGGTTCATGAGCCATGTGGTCTTGATGTCAAAGAATATGGGTTGTCATGTCACCAAAGGATCATTATGAGAGGTCATATGGCCAATAATGATCACTTAGAGTCAGTCTTGTCATGGTTCATAAAATCTCATGAGCTCCAATCCATTGGAGGCACATGGTATCATCAAGAAAATTAGAGTGTTGCACAAGTTGCTATGCAATTGAGTATTAAAGTACAACAAGGTATGATGGTTATAAGTGGTGGTTTAATTTGGCTTTAGCATCCAAATTATTCATCTTGCATGCAAAGAAACCTCCAGATACCACTCTTCTTCTCCGAAAATCAACAAATCTCCAATCCAATCTTGTTTCACACGGGTTGCAGGGGACACTGCTCACAGCACTGCACATCATCACCTCCTTTAATATTGCACCCTTGAACTATTTTTTTGGGATCCTGGTTGATTTTTGAAAGGAAAACCTTTCTTATGAACCAAAAAACTCAAACATTTCCTTAAAACGCATATCCTTTGCTACACCAAACCTAATTTTTCTCATTCGTTGCGCATCTACAAGTGATGCGTTTTACCCTATGCACAATCTTTCCTTTTCATTTCCAGAGGGAAATTGACACATACTAGCATCATGGAAACTCCACAAGGCAGGAGGAGGAACACAAAAGGTGGAGATATTACTAGATTTGAGCCTCAAGACCTCAGGCTAGTGAATGTAGATCCAACAATCAGGGTTTCTTTTAAACAAGTAGGATGCATCAGATTTTGTGAGAAGACTCAAGGTTACACCATGCAGGTGGAAAAGGAATTTTCATTGAGTTTTAATGGCATCGGGGATAAGGTGGGAAACATACAATTTTAGGTTTCTAAATACACTATTGTTGTTGCAACAAAGATCCCTGCCCATGGAGAGCAATGGTTCAAAGGTATGCAACTGGATCTAGCTTGCTATCATGAATTTTTGAATCCTAAATTTAGAGACACCGATTTTGGAGCCACCATACCCAGAGAACTTCTACTAGAGAGTAATAGTAATTTGTTGAGGGCAATTCAAAGGTTTTTTACATGTGAAGGGATATTCAATAGGGTTTACCAATATCATATCAGGCTCTTAATGCACTTGACTGGTAGGAAACCCTTGAATCTACCCTATTACCTCTTCAGAAGCCTAGGGAAGATGGGTGACAAAGTAAAAGTAAGGAAATATCAAGGGGAACCTAGCCTCTTCCATTTTTCATTGATAAAGTTGTTGGTATTAGAAGAGATTAGAAAGAGGAATTAGGATTGGGAATATTTTGTATCATCATCACAAATAGTAACCGATTCTCTTAGCATCTGATAGAGCATGAGAGATGCACCTTCATCTGTAGCAAATACCACCACATATGTCCTTGAGAGTTCTGTCAAAAAGAGGGCAAAGGAAACCGAGGAAACTGCAGTAAGTCAACAAGCTAAAAAGAAAGGGAAAAGCTCCAATTTCCCCCAGAAGTGGTCATAGTTCCTAGCAAAGCAGTTACTAGGTCAACAGCTAAAATGATGACTTCCATGCACACATCAAAAGCACTTGATGAAGATCTAGAGGCCTTCACATAAATAGACCTCCCTAATGACAAATATAGCCTTATCATTGAGTTGAAAGAACAATTAAAGAAATCCCATTTTTTCATAGCACAATTGCAGCATGAGAACAACGAAATGAAGAAAAAATCCTTGGAAAATACGTCCAAGAAAGACATTTCAGTAACATGTGAAACACCAGTGTCTGTAACTCCAATAGGATCCAAAACAAAAGGTAAAGGGAAGGTAGTGGAGAAAGGTCCAAAGGTGAAAGAAATACCTAAGCCTAGTGTTCCTTTGACCAGATCCTCAGTGAGAAAGTTGCAATCTCAAGAAGAAACTCCAACAAAGAGCCAACCAATAGGAGAAAGAAAGAAGAGGACTACCTAATGATGAGGGTCAACATACTTTCAAAAGACTAAATAATCAGCTAAGAGAAGCATAAGATATGATAATCTAGCTAAGGGAAAACAATAGAAGAACAAAGATGCAATGTGTAGAACTCCTAGATGATTGTGAGCCTGCAATAGACAATGCTATATTCATGGTGAGAAGAAACCAACCACTACATAAAAAATTGAAGAACATATATCAACAAAATCTGACTTTGAGGAAAGAGAAAAAAACACTTAGCAAAGCTTGCAACAGTTGGAGACAGACAAGAGGGGGAAGGGAAAGCTTTATTTTCTTGCAGAAGTAGCAGAGATTTGAGCCCCTGGAGCTATTTTTTCCTTTTTGTCAATGAGTAGCAAGAAAAAACCCTAACCCTAATTATCAAAATGCCCTAAATACTTGAATATTGCATTCTTTTTCACAATGATTTTTGATCAAGGGTGGATCATTATAAATGGTCATATCAGTTTTGCTACCCTGCCATGTTTTGGAGCTTCTGTTTTGGTAACGAGCTGTAAATGAAAAAAATTACAGTTGCACAACTGTAACAATTCAATTTTCAATCAACAAAATGAGGTTTCCTTTCCAGGTTTTGAGTGGAAATATCAATCAATTAAGTGATAATGAGATAGACACTGTGAATGCATCAACATAAGGAGTTTATTAGTCATAGGTAATTTGGGCTCATTCATTGAAGTTTGACATATATTAGGGTTTTTAAAGTTTTGAGAGGCAAATGATTTTTTGAAGAAGGATGAAGGGGTTCTAGAGCACCCTATTATCATAATGAAGCTATTATCACCATCAACCCTCGTCATCAATCAACCCAGGTCAGAAAATATGAGAAAAGTGCAAAATGAACATATGTTGTGCAACATCGTTGCGTTTCTACTGTAGGTTGTTGTTGCACAACAACCTTGTTGTGCAACTGTGATAGAGCAACCCGATTACATCTAGGTCAGCAAGAACGAGTCAAGAAAGTGTGCCAGATTGTTTACATCAAGTTTAAGGTTCGAGAGCATCATATTAGAGATTCAAGGATATGTTTTTATCAATTTGTTATGTGAAATTAATGAGTCAAGTTTGACTCCTTATTTTTAGCAGTTTGTTCATATTTTGTAGCCAAAATATATTGTAACTGTAGCATTACCTTAGGATGGTAATTGAATTCAAATTTTGGAAAGATAGGAAGACATTTTTGTATATATTTTATGAAGCTATGTGACCTTAGAGATGGCAACTGTGTAAGGAAAATATTGTTGAATACATTTTGTAAATTTTCTCTGATATTAATGAAATTTGCTGGATAAGAAGTCCCTGAAATTTGACTCTAGAGATACATGTGATTGTGATGTTTTATGCATGTGATCCTACAGTTTTAGTATTCTAGTCTAAATGCATCTATGTGGTATATCTTTTTTTTTTTAATGTGAACTATATGTATCATAATTCATCTGTATCTGATGCCCTATTGCTTGTATTTTCAGTTGTCTTTCTACTGTAATCACCTTGGGATTCATCCTTGATAGATTCCCTAAGAGGTTATTTGTTTTCTTTGTAATATTCAATCTACAACAATATCTAATTGGCTTAAAGGAGTTCTTTCTATATTTCCTTTGATCAGTCACCTTTCAATTTACCAAGTGTCTAGTAAACCTTCATTGATTTCTGACCTTTTAGTGACTCCATTACCCAATGAACTTTCTGTCCACATTGCCACCAAATTTATAAATTCAGTCTTACCCTAGAGATCTAGCCTTTGGATGAAATTCCAAATCAATCCTTTCAGTGATTTATTTGAAGAGAGAGCCCCCTCTAGGTTGGAAGGGATAGATTCCAGCCTCAAGTTGGTTTTTGGTTACCTTTGTGACTTTCTTTCCTCATCCAAAAACAATTTACAGAGTGATAACACACTAAAAAAAAAGGCTTAAAAATGAAAGGTACCACTGCGATCAAGGTGGAAAGGGGAATCCAATGGAATAGGTCCCAAATGAGCGTGTCGGTGGGACCAATATACTCTTTTTTTTTTTAATTTATTTTTTTACTTCTGCATAGTTATACTCCGATCTGAATAATACTATAGTGTTGAAAGGCCCAAATTCTTAACAGGACAAAATGTGTAGTAATTTTGCAGCCAGAATGCAGGAGGTGAAGTTGCATGGTAATGGATCTTGTATGTTCTGTCTTTTTTTCTTTCCCAAGGGTTAGGATATTCAGGGTTTCTACAAACAAGGGTTTTCCCTATGCTATAGATTTCTTATATACGTGCGGGGTCCAATAGTAGTACTCGTCCCAATATCTCAGGGCACCAACTAAGGAGAGTAGATCGTACCCTTATCCGTACTACCCGACTACCTAGGTACTAGAGAGTATATTCCCGAGTGTTGTTCTCAGTGGCACTATAATAGTCAGGTGACTGATTGGTTTATCTACGGAGGGCTTCAAGATATCTAGTCCAATCCGTATAAAGGTGTTATCTGATGCACTACCACTCAAAGGGGTACCAATAGGGGTTACAATGGTGGCCAACAATGTGCACTTGAGAACCACTTGTAGTTCCTGCGCGTATGCTTCCTTGACCATGGATTTATGCATTGAACGACATATCTTTGTAGCTTTAAGATGCCAAAATACGTCTCTACCCTGGAAAAAAAATAACCCATAATTTGTTGCCAAGGAAAGTGCTATGATACCACTTGTAAGGTACCATATCTATTATATTAGAAAAAAAGAGAAATAATGCAGAGAAAAATGCCGAAATAGCAACAAAATATGGAAATACTGCAGAGATAACAACATAACAACAAATTATATGGAACCACAACACCAAAATTATACCTTTATTGATTGGATGATTGGAAACAATGTTAGCTTGCCTCTTCGAGGGGGAAACCTCAAGCATATCTCTATTACAATAATCCTCAAGACAAAGACTTTTCATGCCTCTTTGGTGCAAACCCCCCTTTCTCCTTGAGGATGCGCGACCTTCCGGTCAAGGATCTTCAATTCTCAGAGTTGAATTATCTCTCTGAAACCTTAATGGTCTCGCTTGTAAATAAACACATGAATTTTCTGTCTCTCGATCCAAGTTCTATAACACTCGCGATCTTTTCTTCTCACTATTGAATGATCATGAATTAGGCACTAAATCCTCCTCTGTTAACTCCTTTCCGCATGTGTCCTTGGGCTATGTCCACACACGATTTCAGGCGCGGTCGAAAGTGGTTTGGGATCAACCCACTTTTCTCCCCGCAATTCACTACCAATCGCCACACGTCCTTTTTGCAATACCATGGTTTCAATTGCTACCCGCTATCAAATTTTTAACATCCGAGTACTTTCCATCCCTGCGATCCTTTTTAATCGTCGATCTCAAGATATCGATGACGATTCTGAACCTGACGGTTCAGATCTGTCCTTTCCCAATCTACGGATCATAACTAACCCTTCTAAATCAACGACTGTGATTTATTCCGTGATACGGGATTTAGGAGTTTCAAATCTCAACTCCTGGTTTCTCCACAATGGCTATCTCCTGAAATAAAATATCTGTTGACATTTTCCCTCCTCAAATCGACGGTTATAATTTACTTCGGACCTTCGGGGTTCATAGATTTCAATTCTCAACTTCCAAGAGTATTGTTATCCAAAGTTCGCGATCTGTTGCCATGCGTCCCTCTGGATCTGACGGTCTAGATTGACTTCGGGTCTTCGGGTTTCAACAGTCTCAATTCTCAATTGAAACCCAATTGCAATTTACCCGGAGCTTACGATCTGTTGACGCGTATCCCTCCTTGAATCAACATTCCTTGTTTCCTTCGGCTCCTCTTGGATAGATCTTAACCCTTCATCTTGTCCAACTTCCGCAAATTCTTCTTTTGAAGTATTTCTTCGACACTTAGTCGATTTCTGGTCCTGTGCACTCCTTGCAACTGACCTCTACACTTTATTATGAGAAAAACTCGAGTTATTTCTATAAATCAAAGACTTTGCATACACACTCCTTGTGCTTAATATGCATACTCTACATACAAAAGTTCCACGCTATCTCTTTTGAGCTTCGAGTCGAAAACGAATCTCTCACACACACTCCTTGCATAACTTACAGAAGAGAAACAATTGAAACTTATTCAATTCTTCATAAATTCATTCCTTCACCATGAACATCATACATCCACAAAACACATAACAACAGTAAAATTGTAAAACAATATCAACAATGTACAATTGGATAAATTTCCTCTATTCTATTCATTTCAAAAACATGGTTACAACTTCTGTCTCTTACAAACACTACCATGAAAACTTGTCTAAGGACCTAAAGCTTCCTCGCTCTTCTTCCTCCTATCTAAATTCTATCACACTCTACTCAAGCGGTTACCTACTCAGCTTAATTAATGCAACCTAATGAATAATACAGGCTAATATCCTACACCTGTAATATATTACAGTCTTGTAAGGATTTGCAATAATCCGTCAGTTCAAAATGGTGGCCCGAATTTACATACATCTAATTAATTAATGAGAGATTAAAAAAAATGTCCACACCGCTACCAAGCTGGTTAAGAGTCGGTTTGGCTCTTTCAATGTGTTGATGTGTCGACTTCGCTTCGACGTCTGCTTTGTTTTGATTTGATAGTGATGCTCCTGCATCATACTCATCTGGCCAAAATATTCATGGATTCCTGTCCATGAGCTCTTGTACTATTTTTCCATGCTTCAAAATATCAGGTTCAATTATCTAGCTTGAATCTTCCACAGGGTGATCCTTCCACTTTACCAAATATTCAGGATGCATCTTTCTTCTAGTTTTCCTTCCAACTCTCTGTTCTAATATTTTCTCCATCTAAGGTTTTTCTACTGTGGGCATCTGTTCTTTCCATTGAATCTCTTCCCGATCATCCAATTCTCCTGCGTCATCTCTGTTATAAGGATACAAATCTGCAATGTTGGATATCGGTGATATTCCAACATTGTCCGACAACTCTATCTCATAATCATTTGCTGCAAATTTCCTAAGGATCTTGCATGGTCCTATCTTCTTCATCTTCAACTTATTATATGTTCCTCTTGGAAAACTTTCCTTTCTCAAATGAGATAAAACTTCATCTCCCACTTCAAATTGAACTTCCCTTCTTTTCTGATCGACTCTATCCTTATACTTTTTATTACTATAATGTATCTACCTCCTAACTTGATCATGAAGTCTTTGCATTTCTGTAGCAAAATCTTATGCTCCAATGCTCCTGAATTCATCTTGTTTCAATTCTCTCAATTCTGCAATCCCTCTTGGTTGTCTTCCATATACTATCTCATATGGACTTTTTCCATTGCTTCTATTAACTGAATTGTTAAATGCAAATTCTGCCTGTGCCAGAATCTGATCCCATTGACGACCTTGTTCAGTGACTAAACTCCTTAACAAATTTCCTAGACTCCTGTTCACCACTTTAGTCTGTCTGTCTGTCTGAGGGTGATATTCTTAACTAAAAGATAAATTAGTTCCCAACCACTTCCATAGAGTCCTCCAAAATTGTCCTACAAACTTAGTGTCCCTGTCCGAGACTATACTTTTGGGCAATCCATGTAATCTTACAACTTCTCTGAAAAACACATTTGCTATGTGTGTAGCATCATTTGTCTTTAGGCATGGTATGAAATGTGCCATCTTAGAGAATCTATCGACCATAACGAATATGGAATCACTTCCCTTCTGGGTTCTAGGTAATCCCAATACAAAATCCATACTAATTGCGTCCCAAGGCCTTTCTAGACTAGGCAATGGCTGATACAAACCAATATTTTGTCTCTTTCCTTTTGCATGTTGACAAATCTTACATCGATCTACAAATTTCTTCACATATTCCCTCATACCTGGCCAATAATACAAAATACTCAGTTGTGCAAATGTTTTGTCATGACCAAAATGTCCGGCTAAATCTCCACTATGTTTTTCTTTCAACAAATTATCTCTCATTGAGCATCTTGGTATGCACAATTGGATTCCTTTAAATAAAAATCCATCATGGATCAAATATTCTGCCCATGAGTTGTTATCCCTCAACAAAGGATTTTCATATGCTTCATAAGCCTTCTTAAAATCTAAATCTTCATGATACATTTCCTTAAGGTAATCAAACCCTAAGGTCTTCACTTGGAATTCCCGTACAACCAAACTTCTCCTGCTCAAAGCATCTGCAAATTTATTAGCACTTCCAGAAATATGTTTAATGACAAAAGTAAAATTCTGCATGAATTTGACCCACTTAGCATGCCTCTGATTCAACTTCTCTTGCCTAGTAATAAATTGCAAAGCTTGATTATCACTATACAAGACAAATTCTTTTGGAATTAAATAATGTCTCCATTTCTTCAAAGATTTAATCACTGCATAAAACTCCTTGTCATATGTAGAATATTTCTCCTTAGCGTCATTCAACTTTTCACTAAAATAAGCAACTGGCCTATTATCTTGACTCAAAACTGCTCCAATGGCTATTCCACTTGCATCACACCTCACCTGAAATGTTTTTCCAAAATCGGGTAAAACCAAAATTGGTTGTTCTGTTATCTTCTTTTTCAAAACTTTGAATCTTTTCTCATCCTCCTCTGCCCAATTAAAAGAATTGTGTTTCTTCTTAACAATATCCATCATGGGTGCACATATACCACTAAAATTTCTGATAAACTTTCTATAAAAACTTGCTAACCCATGGAAACTTCTCACCTCAAATGAGTTTTGAGGTGACAACCATTCTTTGATTGCTCTCACTTTTTCTGGATCCATCTTCAATTCATTTGAAGATATCACAAAACCCAAATATATGAGTTTTGTCTTCATAAAAGAACTTTTCTTCAAGTTTATTAACAACTTTTCTTGCTGCAATCTCCTCATCACTAATGTCAAGTGCTTTAAATGTTCTTCCTTTGTTTTGCTGAAAACTAATATATCATCCAAATATACAATGACAAATTTACCTATGAAGTCTTTCAGTACTTCATTCATAAACCTCATAAATGTGCTTGGAGCATTTGTCAATCCAAATGACATGACTAGCCATTCAAACAAACCTTCATTTGTCTTGAATGTTGTCTTCCATTCATCTCCCTCTCTCATTCTTATCTGATGATATCCACTCTTCAAGTCTATTTTTGAAAAATATATTTTTCCACTCAAACAATCCATCAAATCGTCCATCCTGGGTAAAGGAAATCTATACCTGATGATTATCTTGTTGATGGCTCTAAAATCTATACACATTCTCCATCCCCCATCTTTCTTTGGACTCAATACAGTTGGCACTGCACATGGGATTAGACTTTTCCTGACTAAAACTTTATCCAACAACTCTTGAACTTGATTCTTAACTTCTTCATTCTCTCGAGGTGTCAACCTATACGTTGCTTTATTTGGAAAACTGGCTCCTGGAATCAAGTCAATATGGTGGTTAATACTCCTAATAGGTGGTAATGAGTGAGGCAACTCATCCACTACTATGTCAGCAAAATTCTCTAACAATTCTTGAATTTCTTCAGGTAAATCATTCATAGAATTATTGGTAAGGATAACTCTTGGCTTCCTTACTACAATATTGCATTTCTTGATCTTTCTTAATCTCCTTCAAGAGTTCCTTCCCACTCATGAGAAGTCTTCTTGTACTGACTTCTTTCTTTTCTTTCTTCTCTTCTATTGGCAGCAACATGTGAGTTCTACCATTTTTCTCTAGAGTGTAAGTATTTTTTCTCCCATCATGAATGCCATTCCTATCAAACTACCATGATCTCCCCAACAAAATATGACAAACATTCATAGGAATTACATCACACAAAATCTCATCTTGATAACCTCCTATTTTGAATTCAACTTTACATTGTTGACTTACCATTACTTGATGTCCCTTCTGCAACCACGATACTTTATACAGGCTTGGGTGTGCAGTGGTCTCTAGCTTCAACTTTTCCACCATTTCTGTATATACCAAATTATCAGTACTTCCACTGTCTATAATCATCTTACAAACTTTGTCCTTTATTTTACAAGCAGTCCTGAACAACTTCATTTGCTGAACTGAGTCTTCTATTTCCTTTTCTGGCTTTAGAAGAACTTTCCTCATCATAAGGTTCTCTCCTCCTTTTGCTGATTCTGCTTCCACATTCTTCCGAGCTTTAGAAATGTATGATTCTCCTCCTCCTTCTTTATTCCTCTCGGGGCATTCCCAAGACATGTGTCCTATCTTTCCACATGCATAACATTTAACTCCACCTCCTCTACCTCTTCCTCTTCCTCGAGGAAAATAATTTCTCCCACCAAACGGTCTTCTTCGGTAACTTCCTCCTCTTTCAAAGTGACTATATGATTTATAAATCTCATCCTTGGTTTTCGGCACCTTATCATAGACAATTTCCTTATCTCTAATTGAGCCTCTGCTTCTGCTTCGCTGACTCTGGTTCCTGGCCAACTTTTCTTCTGCCTTTAGTGCAATATGATAAGCATCTTCCACTATCCTCACAATCATCATGTTGATCTCATCCTGGATTTCATATCTCAATACATTTATATACCTAGCAACTTTTTCATCATCCTTCTCTCTTTGTCTAGTCCTAATATTCAACCTATAGAATTATTTTGTATACTCTTTCACTGTCATACCCCTCTGTCTCAGGTTCTGCAAATTTTTGAAAGGATTTATCTAGTAATCCTTAAGTATGAATTTAGCCTTTAGTTTGGCTACCATTTTATCCCAATTCTTTATCTTTTGTTTACCTTTACTCCTCCTCTCTGGCTGCAGTTCATCCCACCATAGTGCTACATGTCCCTTTAATCTGATGATAACATGTCTCACCTTCCTTCCTTCATCGACATCTTCATAGTCGAAATACTTGTCCATGGACCTTATCCAGTACAATAGCTCTTCGACATCCAAATTACCTTCATACATTGGGATGCCCATCTTTTCTCTAGCTCCCAACTTCACAACAGCTTTCAAGAAGCGTTCATCAGTCACATTCTCCCCTGTAGCTTCTTCAACTTCTACTTCTTCATTTTCTGCATCACTGACATCTTCAACGACATGTGTTCTTCTTTGCATTGCTTCCATCGCTCCCAACCTTGCGTGGCAATCTCTCATTTCTCTTCCTACAACACGGTTTGCTAAAGGTGGTTCTACACGTACCCTCAACAACATTGCTTCAAATGTTCCTAACACACTGAGTACAACTTCAATCTTGTTCAGGCTCTGATACCACTTGGTGAAAATCCCCCTTTCTCCTTGGGGTTGCGCGACCTCCCGGTCAAGGATATTCAATTCTCAAAGCTAAATTATCTCTCTGAAACCTTAATGGTCTTGCTTGTAAATAAACACATGCCTTTTCTGTCTCTCGATGCAAGTTTTGTAACAATCACGATCTTTTCTTCTCACTACTGAATGATCACGACTCAGGTGCTAGCTCCTCCTCTATTAACTCCTTCCCACATGTGTCCTTGGGCTATGTCCACACACGATTTCACGCTGTCAAAAGTGGTTTGGGATCAACCCACTTTTCTCCCCGCAATTCACTACCAATTGCCATGCGTCCTTTTTGCAATATCGTGGTTTCAATTGCGGCCCACTATAAAATTTTTAACATCCGAGTACTTTTCGTCCTCGCAATCCTTCGTGATCGTCGATCTCAAGATCTCGACGGTGATTCTGAACCTGACGGTTCAGATCTGTTCTTTCCCAATCTACGGATCAGAACTAACCCTTCCAAATCAATGACTGTGATTTATTCCATGATTCGGGCTTCGGGAGTTTCAAATCTCAACTCCTGCTTTCTCCACAATGGCTATCTCCCAAAATAAAATATCTGTAGACATCTGTCCTCCTCAAATAGATGGTTATAATTTACTTCAGACCTTCAGGGTTCAGAGATTTCGATTCTCAACTTCCTAGATTATTGTTATCCGAAGTTCATGATCTATCACCATGCGTTCCTCTGGATGTGACGATCCAGATTTACTTTGGGTCTTCGGGTTTCAGTAGTCTCAATTCTCAATTGAAACCCAATTGCAATTTACCCGGAGCTTACGATCTGTTGACATGTATCCCTCCTTGAATCAATGGTCCTTGTTTCCTTCGGCTCCTCTTGGATAGATCTTAACCCCTTATCTTGTCCAACTTGCGCAAATTCTTCTTCTGAAGGATTTCTTTGACACTTAGTCGATTTCTGGTCCTGTGCACTCCTTGCAACTGACCTCTACACTTTCTTATGAGAAAAACCCCAGTTATTTTTCCAAGTTAAAGACTTCGCATATGCACTCCTTGCACTTAATATGCATACTCTGCATACAAAAGTTCCACGCTATCTCTTCTTAGCTTCGAGTCGAAAAAGACTCTCTCACACGAACTCCTTGTGTTTGGTATGCACTCCTTGCATAACTTACACAAGAGAAACACTTGAAACTTATTCAATTCTTCATAAATTCATTCCTTCACCATGAACATCATACATCCACAAAACACATAACAACAGTAAAACTGTAAAACAATATCAACAATGTACAATTGGATAAATTTACTCTATTCTATTCATTTCAAAAACATGGTTACAACTTCTGTCTCTTACAAACACTACCATGAAAACTTGTCTAAGGACCCAGAGCTTCCTCGTTCTTCTTCCTCCTATCTAAATTCTATCACACTCTACTCAAGCGGTTACCTACTCAGCTTAATTAATGCAACCTAATGACTAATACGATCTAATATCCTACACCTGTAATATATTACAGTCGTGTAAGGATTTACAATAATTCGTTAGTTCAAAATGGTGGCCTGACTTTACATACATCTAATTAATTAACAAGAGATTCAAAAAAATCTCCACACCACTACCAAGCTGGTTTAGAGTCGGTTTGGCTCTTTCAATGCATTGATGTGTCGACTTCGCTTCCACTTCCTCTTTGTTTTGATTTGATAGCGATGCTCTTGCATCACTCTTTCCCTTATTTATACTAATTTTATATTCTAAAGAACCTTGTAGCGAAAGATCTTTCTAGAAGCAGAAGCTTCTATTAGGTCTTCTTACATTGACTTGTTCTCATTTGTTAAATAGGCCTTATAGACTAACATCGGCCTTTATTACATGGAAAATATATTATTTTACCTACATGATGGGTTAGGGAGGTTACGTCCCTAACATAAACTCTATCACCATCAATTGAAACTATAGTGTCATTTGATTCCATCTCCTCTAAGCTTGCAAGTGACATTTTCCC
>ML869441.1:0-11385 GCA_009831015.1 Picea engelmannii | reverse complement strand
GTAATCCACAGAGATATCATAATACAAACTTGCAGTCCTTTATCGCATTTATTATTTGTATGATCGTTTATATGTTGTAAACCTTTGATCCTACACACACATTAGCAACATTTCCTAGACTAGCCAAGTCAGGAACATTACAGAAACCATATAGTACCTTGGAGCTTGAAGCCCTCAATGGTAGGCTTCCTCACAATTGACAATGGTTTTACCTCATTGACTCCTAATCAATTGATTCTACAAGTGTTCAACATCAAATCCTTTATTTGTATTAGGTACCTTGGGGTCCATTTTCATCATTGGTGGATTCCCTCATGTCTATTAATGGTATACCTCAATGACCAATAATTAGACAGTTTCTATCATTCTTGACATCAAATCCTTTATTTTCATGATGTAGAATCATACCATTGGGATTTGTGATGAATACCTTGGGTTTGGGGCCACATCACTCATTAATGCTACCCCTCCCAAGTTGTGATGGAGTATATAACTAGTGTATGAGTACTTTGAATACTATGGAGGCACTCTCATTGGTGCTCGATGTCTTCCTGATATATAATGTGACATAGATCCACATTGTGTTTGCTCATGGCTATGATCTATTTGATGGCATGGATCCATTGTGTACTTTTTCATCGCCATGGTCTTGTATTTCACCTCATTGATCCACAGTGTATTGTGTTAGCGGCCATTCTTTTTCTCTCTTTTGAGCATGGGTATGCCTACCTTGAGGATAATCTATATATACTTTATGTTTGATTGCAGGTGCTCCTTGGCTTCTTGATCTCTTATCTCCCTACTTACACTACCTCACGTTGGTGACAATTATCATAATGTGTTTCATCCATCAGTTCCTCTTTTGACCTCACACATTGGGGGGCATCTGTTACAGCCTTATTTTCCACCATAGGGACTTATGGAGGACCCATTGATTCTTCATTACTAAGACACACTCTTTTGCCATGTATTTCACCTATTTTTTAGGATGATTACACCTGGACTTATTGATAGAGTGTGACGAGTAACTATCTAGATAGTTGACATCCCATGAGCAGTTGCTAGCTACAATATTGTTGTCTCACGACCGCCTTCGGGGCCTTCTAGAATTGGTGATTCATAAGGAGATCATCATTGGGTGAGTTGTTTCTCTCATGATATGAGCTTAGGAACTCTCAATTTAGTCGAGGTTCACTGATTTGTATAGATCTAAAATAATCCCCTAGAATCCTCCACAAATCTATATAAAGAAGGAATTACATGGGAAAGAAAAGGAAGAATCATTTATAGGTACATGTTGTAGGATTTTCAGAGGATATTTTCCATAGAGACCAATCTTCTTCTTAGGTCGTCCTTACTTGTGTGAGGGATAGGGAAGAGTTGGAGTAAGGAACTAGGAGGAATTCATCATGACACAAGGTATGATTACATTGATGTACTTTTCCTTCATTTGATATGTGTGTGTGTGTGTGTTTTACCCTTCACAAATATGTTGTGTTCAAATTTTCATGGTAGATCTGATCTTTCCTTGGGTATCTTAGATTAGATCTAGAATATATTTGAATTTCCTAACAATTGAAGTGGTTTGTAGATTGGTATTTTTTTTCACTTATTTTGATCTGGATCTTTGGAGCTGCATCATCTAGATATGTAACAATAATCGTCGGTCAATAAGGCATGCCTCTCTTCCTTCTAGTGTAAAGGGAAATAAATATGATTAGATCTAGGTAAAACCCATAGTGATCTATCCTACTATATATCTTGGATCAATGGAATATCCAAGGTAGGTCTTGCTTATATATAGGTGAGATTTATTTTCCAATATCCATATCCCAGTTAGAGGCCAAAGATCCCATAGAAAGGTCATATGTGGTCACGATGTGGTGTTTCAATGCATCTTTAACATGCTTGAGCCCGAGAAGCTTTATTAAATTCCCAAGGACCTTCTTATACTTCTTTGAACATTTTCAAGATGCAAATACCTATCACTACTACTAAAATCATCATAATTTCCTATTGTAAACCACTCATAGTCAAAAGATGCCAAAGAGATGTAGTGTTTTGTAGATTTCAGATGTTTTCTTATGACGATTGAAACCAAGAAGAATCATTTATGGCACAAGGTCATTTTTGTTTTCTTGTGATCTTGATTATACCTCTAGACCCATTCTTGGTACAAAACTAGCCTAATCATGGCACCCACAACATGGTTGGAGGCAATTGATAACCAACAAATATCTAATGTGTTGGTTCGAGGACTCATCCATGGTGCTTGATCCTAAGAAGAAATGTTTAGGGATATAGGCTCTTGTTTCACTCCCTCAACCATGGTCACAAACCTAAGACCCATCCATAATTCCCAAGACCTCATAATGGCACCCATATTCAACTCAAATGTGAAATACTTAGAGAGGGATCATGTCCTTGTTTCTAGGTGTTGTTCATGGTGCTTTATCTTGAGAAGGTTTAATTATCGATTAAGGCAATTACTTACCCCCATTACCATTTTTATGCCTTGACACACATTTACAATGCACAAAAACTACTCATGATCATTATATCCCACTCTAAGGCCAAATACCCCTACAAATTCCATTCATGTTATTTCAAGTACATCTTCAAGGATCTTAATCTTGAGAAGCTTTAATAACATCCTAAGAAACTTGTTTTTAGTATTCGACGATCCACAAGCCATACATGCTCCCATGTGGTGGTCTAAGGATCTGTTCATGGTGCTTGAACCTAAGAAGCTATGTTTAGGGTCCAAAGTTGTTGTTTCCTTTCCTCAACCAATTTCAAGGGCCTAATGATGTTGTTTACATATTATGACTATGGTCAAGGATTTAATACCTAACCATGGTGTGTAAAACATATTAATGGCACCCATATCCAACTCATAGGTAAAATATCCCCTATTGAGGGATTCTGTCACTATCTAGCTTTGTTCATGATGCTTGAGCTTGAGAAGGTTCAAATAGGTATCAATGCCCTTGTTTTCCCCTTTAACCATGTTTAGGCATCCAAAACCATTTTTAGTGCACAAAACATACCCATGACACTCATATCCCACTCAAATACCTACAAATAACCCCTACAAAGGAATATGTGTTGATTTCAGGACTCATTCAAGGCTCTTGAGCCTGAGAAGATTCAACAATATTCCAAGGTGATTTTTTTCCTTCCTCAATGATGTTCAAGGCTCTACAACCCATCCTTGGTGCAAAAAATATCCTAATGGTATCCACATCCAACTTTAATGTCAAACACCCCCTAAAGACGGTTTTTGTTGTGGTTTATGGGTGTTTTTCATGGAAATTGAGCCTAAGAAGCAACGTTTAGGGCCTAAGGCCCAAGTGTTTTCCTCCTCTGACCATAGTGCTTGGGATATATAAGGTTCGTTATGGATTAAGCCCCTTGTTTCCCCCTAACAATGTTTATAACTCAAATCCCATTTCCAATGCAAAAAACCTACTCATAGCATGTGTATCTCACTTGAATGCTAAAGAACCCTAACCATGGCCCTTAGAATGATTCATGATGTGGGTCATAGACATATTCCCTTTTAAATCATTTGTTGAGGTTTGAACATGGATCCTATATCCATCCAGTAGGAAAAATATACATGATCCATAAATAGTGGGCCTATGGCTTGTTCGTTTCATCAACACAAATTCCAATTGCAGAATGAATTTGATTCTCTATCCAATTTCAATTCAACTCTCTACTTAGATTCCAAGGTGCACTTGTTATTGAGAATTTATGTACTTGGTTCAGGAAAGATAACTATATTCATTCATTGAGGATGTAGGATGGGAAAATATTAGTTCAATGTGTTTAGGAACCTCTTGAGACACTATTTCTTGGAAATTGTTGTGTGTACAATTCAATTCTGGGAGATTTTAGTTCAACCAATGGCATGTGTTATTTCCCTTTCATCCTCTTGGTTTCAGAATGTTCCTCTTTTGTTATAATTTATTTTTTCTAATATCCCATGGGAACATCCTCACTCTTCCTTAGAAACCATCGAATTAATTCACAAAACCTTCGAAACCAGATCTTCGATGGTCGATCTGTATGTGAAATCCATCATCATTGGGATTCATGTGTCAGGATTCCAAACGTTGAAACCATACATTATAAAATGATGAAGGGAACAATATGAGTGATCCACATATTGCGTTTGGAATGGGTACTTAGATAAAATATCAATAGACCAATTGAAGGTAAATATGTATATAACATGTAGTTACACAACTTGGTAATTCTATGTCACTAGTTGTGCTCAATCAATAAACTTTAATGGACCATGGATTTGAGTTATATTTTTACAAAAAATGAACTATTCTCTAAGCATGAAAAACTTAAGTGGTTGATAGAATTTACAATGACATGAAGAGTTCAAAATACCATAATAAATTGGCCATATTGAACCAAAGGCCATGGATCTAGAAATATACAACAAAAAAAAAAGATTTCAAATTCAATACTATGCAAGTGAAAATGTAGAATGGTTAGTCCAGTAATCCATTCAAGTGTGCAATTAGTTAATGTCATTCCAGTTGGACCTTCAATCATAACCTAGAAATAATGTGAATTTACACAACTTAGGAATAGAACATCGACTCAAAAATTATGGCATTAGATTGTACACACCATCACACTTCTAATAAAGGTGAATTGATGCTAATATGTACTAGGATTAATTAAAAGTAAAGGGAATTACCATCAATTATAATTGACATAACCAAAGCACCATACTTATTAAACCATCAATGCAACTAGAACCCAATCATATAAACAATCAACATATAGACATAGAATTTACCCTAGAAATCCAAATCGGAAGACCCACATTCTATGGGAATTTTATTAGGCACAAGAACTCATGTTGGCATAGGGGCAGACCCAAGGTTAAATACTCAAGAGTGCACCAACAAAATCTGAATACTAGCCCTTTCGGCAACACCTGCAAAGCAGATGCAGTCTCACCTGAAGTAGTTATAGGGGGTTGCAGGACACAGGTGTCTACAACCAGAAGGAATGCAAAGTGGATTCAAAGCAACAACACACAGCAACCTAGTATTCTTTATCTTCCTTAAACCTACTGCTCAAGTTATATCTCATATCTAACACATTATCTCAATAGAAACATATCAAATGACAAAGAACACAACATCAATCACACATAACACAACATATACGTGGTTCACCCTCTCCATAGGGCTACATCCATAGAACTGTGCTTTATAACATATTAGATGAAATCATACAATTCTATCTGCGCTCTTAGCTAGCATATCTTCTCTTCTTATCTCTCTTTCTCTCTTCCTCCCCTCCCTGTGCACCCAGCTGAAGAGTTGATCTTCGCACCCAACTGAATATCTTAAAATACAGACTGCTCTCACAATACAATACTTCTCTCTCAATAGCAATCCCTTCTCATAAAATAATCTCATCTATCAATAATAACAAAACCAACAACCCATCCCAGGTCCTCTTGACCTTTATTTACACATTACAATAGCTCACCGACAGCCTTAGGCCGAGACCTAAGTGTCAAACCCCTAAATACCAAAACCTTAGGTGTCTAAAACCCTAGGTCAACTTGACCCGCATTTCCAGGGCTTCGTCAACCTGTCTTTCCTTCCTTGTCACGCGGTGCTCCAAAGCATCCAATGGTGGATTTTTCCACTTGTTGGGTTGTCTATGATCTCTCTTCCTTTCTCATCTATCATCCTTGATCTCATCATCCAAAAACTTTTTCTATCGGACTTCACTCCGTATTTTCTGCTCTTTTGCTCACTTCGACCCAGACTCAGTCACTATGTCTTCTGCGTAGTTCGTGTTTCACCTTTTCTTCCTTAATATTCACTTACTTCCATACCCAAGGGCTAACAGACCCCCAACACTCACATGTGACTCATCCTGAGGCACTTCAGAGCTAAACTTCCTGTTTTTCTTCGACTTCCGACTACGCAAGGCAGCCTTTTCTTTTAGCTTTGTCCCTCCCTTCTGTGTGTATACTGTCTTTTCTATGTCTGGTACCCAGTTTCAACTGCACCTGGTACCTATACCCTTTTCCTCACGCTTTTACTGGGAGTTACAAGGCAGCTGGTTGTCATAATATAATTTCAACCGGCTCCCGTTCACCAACCCTTCCTTCCATTCTCCATTCAAAGTCTTCAACTACGCAACTCCTCCTTCTGTAACATAGACAACCTGATATGGCCCAAGCCAATGTGTTCTGAACTTCCCTGGGTGTCTCATGAACTTGTTTTCATAGATCAATACCAGATCTCCTTGCTTGAATGCTTTCTTCTTGATATGCCTATCATGGTAGGCTATTTCCCTTTCTTTCTGAACTTGTTGATGGAATCCTACAATAAATATGTCTTCTTCGATTTCAACCAACTATGCGAGCCTCTCTTGAACAACACCAGTTTCATCCATATCTGTAAAGGCTGTGGTCCTCAGACTAGGAACCAAATATTCCATGGGTACAACTGCTTCTAGGCCATAAACCAACTTAAAGGGAGTCTGCATGGTCAGCTTCTTGCAAGTAGTTCTATAGGCCCATAACACTGCTGGTACTCTTAAATCCCAATCATCCCTGTTCAAACTGCATGTCTTCATCAACGTTGTCTCCAATATCTTATTGAATGATTCAACTGTCCAATTTTCTTGTGGATGACATGGCATGCTCTTCTAATGGTGAACTTCAAATTCCTAGGTCAAGGCTTCAATGGTCTTGTTAATAAAATGTGTGCCTTGATCGCTCATCAGGGTCTTCGGGCATCCAAACCTGGTTATGATATCATCAAATATGAAGTGCACAACTGTAGTTGCACTACATTCCTTGACTTCTCTTTCTTCGGCCCATCTGGTTAAGTACTTTGTCGCAGTGATTATGTATCTGGCTCCTGTATGCTTCCCTGATGGGTTTATAGGTCCCACGAAGTCAATGGCCCATTTCTCAAAGGCTTGTAAGGTTAGATGGGGTGCTAACAACATTTCATCTCTTCTGGATGGTTTCCCAACTCTTTGGCATACATCATAGGCTCTATAATAATCCTTAGCATCTTTGTGTAAGGTAGGCCACCAAAGGCCATGTCTAAGAACCTTCTGCGTTGTTTATTTCCCTGCGTAGTGTCCTCCTGCGATGCCTTCATGGGATTATGCGAGGATTAATGGTCTATATGCTTCCATAACACACCTCCTTAATATATCATCAGGTCCCATCTTGTATAGTTGTCCAGCTATAAGTGAAACGTTTGCAGCGCGCACTACCAATTGTTTCTTCTTAATGACTGTGTAATCACGAGGTGTTATTCCTATGGATAATAAGTGAACTATCTCTGCGAAGTGATCATCAAACTTCCTAAGGGCCGGCAACTGTGCATCTGGCAGTGTATCCTCCTAACTAGTAGGTTCCTCTCCATGTTCCAACCTCGACAAGTGGTCAGGTCCTTTGTTCATCCTTCATGGTTTTACCACGATCTCAAAATCATATTCTTGAAATAGCAGAAGCCATCTGCATATTCTCCCCCCCAACACTAGCTTGTTGACTAAGTATTTCAGCGCAGAGTGATCAGTAAACATTTTAAAATGTCCTCCCAACAAGTAGTGGCGAAACTTTTGCAGTGCATACACGATGGCTAAACCTTCCCTTTCAATGGTGGTGTAATTAATCTCAATTGTTGATAGCTTCCTGCTAGCAAAGGCTAACGGGTGGTCGATGTCTCTTGTTCCCGGCTGTGCTAACATTGCTCCTAATGCAATAGAATATGCATCAACATGCACATGAAATTCCTTGCTCCAATCTGGGAAAACCAGAATAGGTGCAATAACCATTTTATGTTTCAGTGTGTCGAAGCTCTACTGGCATTGTTCTGTCCATTGAAACTGACAGTATTTTTTCAAAATATTCTCCATGGGTGTTGTAATATGTGCATATCCTTCAATGAACTTCCTATAGTATCCAGTATGTCCCAGCACAGTGTGCAGCTATTTGACTGAAGTACGAGGGGGCAGATCAACTATAATGGAAATCT
Organism: Picea engelmannii; assembly: GCA_009831015.1. Classification (NCBI taxonomy): domain Eukaryota; kingdom Viridiplantae; phylum Streptophyta; class Pinopsida; order Pinales; family Pinaceae; genus Picea; species Picea engelmannii. Next base: position 3,334 of record ML869441.1, on the reverse strand, counting down.
TAGATGGATCTACCAGCAATCCCCGCTTCCATACAATATGACCTAACAACACTCTGAAGGGTGAAAAGAAGATGCACTTCTTCAGGTTTAAGGCAATATGACATTGCTTACACTTATCCAACATTAGTCTTAAACATTCAATATGATTTTGCAAAATACTGAAAACAGTCCAATCATCGAAGTATGCTTCCATAAGTTTATGTAAAAAATCCTTAAACGCTTCGACCACTACCCTAGAAAATATGGTCGGTGCATTCTTCAATCCGAACGACATCACTGTATACTGGTAGGATCCCCATTTTGTTTCAAATGTGGTCTTATGGAGATATTGCTTGTTGATCCTAATATGATGGTATCCCAAAAATCCATCGGTGAAGGAGTAGACCTCATGTCCTCCTACATTGTCTAACACTTCATCGGTGAATGGTGTAGGGAATGGGTCATGTAAACAGGCATCATTCAGCTTCCTGAGATCTACACAAATCCTGATTTCTCTAGTCTTCTTATCTTGCACCACCATAGGGCTTATCCATTATGTCTCTTCAACAGGTTCTATGATTCCTGCTTCTAACATTATGTCTAGTTCAATCTTCACTTTTTCCCTATATTTGGGGTTCAATTTGTAAGGTCTCTGTTTGACTGGCCTTGCATCTAGCTTCAAAGGGATCCTCATCTCTCCTATAGGCCCTTTAATTCCCTTCATATCAATGAACTTGGTTGGAAACAAGTCCTGATACTCATGCAGTAACTCTATGATCTTGTCGATAGTAGCAGCATCCCAATAATCTCCAACATTAGCAAGATTCAGTGTTTGTTCTATTCCAATGTTCACTTTATTGATTTTAATTGGACGTCTAATGAAAGGTAGCTCAACTCCTGGTCCTTTGATGTCCCTCTGGCCTTCTATTTTGGTGATGTTCACCTTCCTAGGATCATCGTCTTCATCAGCATTAATATCATAATAGCCTTGCAGTTTCTGAAGAGGTGCAATCCATTCATCCTCTTCTTGCACCAAAGGGAGGCTAGGTGCTTCCTCAAATATTTTTTGTCTTACAATCTATAATACTTGATCCACTGTAGGATATTGTCTTTCAAATAAGAAGGTAGTTACAAAGTTTTGGGTCATACCTTCCTAATCTATAGGGATGAGGCACAGTTCTGCTTGAAGGTACCAATTGATAGGGGTTGTGTATAGTGTGTTGATGAATTTATGCACCCACTGCGCTTGAGGAATGTTGTTCCAAGATTCCTCACAACTTCGCACATGGTCCTTCAGACAACTTTGACTTGTGTATCTAACTTCGTAGCCTTCTATTTTCTCTAAGAACCACGCTGTCATCAAAGTGCGACATTGTACCCAAATATGTAATGTTGTGTTTGTGTGTCCCCCACCATATTGTTGGGGTTTCTTTCAAGGCCTCATCTAGTGCCAACAATCTCTGTTGTATTGGTACAATTTCTTCAAATTTCAGCAACAAAGCTTTTAAATGATTTAGACCATCAAAGGTGGGCAAGTTACTTACTTTTGTTCCAATCTAGTGAACTTCTCTGGTCAATATGGCACACCTTCTAGTAGATACTTCATACATTTTGTTCTGCCAGTTCTCCAGTGCTTCTTCTGAATCTGATGAGCATGTGTTGTCACTTCTCCAACTCAAATTTCCATCTGCTATAGGATTAATGTAATCATGTTGTTTGCCTGTCAACTTGTATATGTTTTCTAACTCATATGCACGGTATTCTTCTCTGATGGGCTATGTTTATCTAGGACCTTCATCAGGATCCAAAGGTGCAATGACCCTAAGGCCATCACCTTCAAACGTCATTCTTCTTTTCTTTAAATCAACCACAGTGGAATTATTGAAAGCCCAATCAATTCCTAACAATGCGGGGTAAGGGAAACTATCATCAACTAACTCAATGACCTCGAAGTCCACAAATGTTCTGACCCCGTCAATGTCTACAGGGACATGTTCCAATCTTCTAAAGGGGCTCGCAGCTTGTTGATTGGCCATCCTAATCTTGATAGGGGAATATATCAACTTAGGTTTTCCCATCAATTCCCAGGTCTACTTCGTCATGACGTTGACCTCCGACCCTAATTCGAGGACCACATAGTCTATATCATACTCTCCAATTTAAGCGTTCAGGGGTAATTCTTTATTTGTCCTTCTCTTTTTAGATATTTGGTGTACTTCTCTACTTAGTAATGGGTCTACCTTCCCTAGCTCGTACTGTATAATCAATTTTTTTAGATCTTGTACAGTGCTCCCATCCTTTATCAAAGTAATGCAGGTGCATAAAAATTCCATGAGCTTACTTACCTATTTTCCTTCTCTTGGCAAAGCGGACTAATCAAAGGCCAGAGGAATTCCATATTCTCATAGTTTTGGTTGAGCCTTTGATGAGGAAGCATTATGATCTAGGTGGATATTGGTGTCCATCCACCTTTTCCGACTGGCTCAAAACAGTTTTCTGGTAAATTTGGCAATTTACTATTTTTAGCAGTTTTTAACTACCGGGGCCATTTTGAGGGCCCAAATAAATGTTTTTCGAGATAGAGGTTCTCAATGATAGCTAAATGCATCATTAAGCCCCAAAAATGAATCTCCTCGATGATACCTTTCCAACGAGCTATCACATTCCTAAAACGGAGATCGTATGCAAAAGTTACGACCCTAGGAAGTTGATGTACTAACTTACCCAAACGGGGCCCACGTGACTTTTGGCGCTTCATCTCATAGGGTTAGGATTTTGGATGTCTAGGGTTTTTGACATTCCTGCTTATTGTAAAAAGGCCTTGAGATCCTCATTGTAACTATCTTCTTGCGAATGCAAGTAGCCGTCACATCTCTTCTCAAAGATAAGCTACCACCATTCTAGTGAGTCTTTCACTCTGTATTTTTACAGTCTCTGTACATTTCTTTCATTAATAGAAATCGTGTATTACTATATATTTGTGTTTATGGTTGCATCTCTGATATATTTCTGTTATATTATTGAATATATGTGATATATCTGTTCATTTCTTTGTTATATCTTCACTCTCATTTCGTGCCGAAAATAATCTGGATCACATGATCTCTTCTGAATTCTTTTCTTGCTTCCTCAAATATTTGTTTTTCTTTCTTCGCATCAAACACTTGTGTCTTCTTTGCGGCTTTCCTGACTCCTGATTCTCCTGTAGTCTTTCCTTGGGTTACTCTGTCTTGTCCTATAACAGTGCCTCCTCTAGTGATAACAACTATTATGGGATCTACTCCGCGAGGTTCTTCTTTGATTAGTTGCATTTTTTGGTTTCCTCCTCGTTTCTCCTTCAGCTTAGCTAACAGCG
>ML869440.1:18792-30669 GCA_009831015.1 Picea engelmannii | reverse complement strand
CATCCAACCCTTCAAGGATGAGGTATTATGTGATGTTGCCCCACTAGATGTTTGTGATTTTCTCTTGGGCCAACCATATATGTGGAGACGCCATGATGTTTATGAGTCTCAACCCCGTAGTGTCATTGTTACTTTGGGGGGTCCTCTCTACATAATACTAGAGGTAGTTCCAACTATTGTTCCACCTAAAAAGTGTCACAAGGTAGTATCTCATACTACAAAATTCAGCGTCTTCACAATCTGTTCAAAAGGGGAACAGAAAGACACTGCAACCACTATAGCCTCTCCCCCTGCACCTTCTATCCAATAGAAGCATGTCGACATGGTTGCAAAAAAGTGCAAAGATTCCTTCTGCACACCTTCCTCTCATGTATCTCGACTTGTTGAACAGCCTCAACTTCAACAAGTTCATTAAAAACTTCCACAAACTAAGCAGCACGACATCTCCAGCAATACAAGCAACTCACTAAGATGCAGATCTAGCAAACGTTTTTCCCTCTCCCTCGGGAACTCAAAGAAATGGAGACCATTGCTTCCTAAGGAGGGAGGATTGATCCAGGTGGATATTGGTGGCCACCCACCTTTTTTGACTGCATCAAAACAGTTTTCTGGCAACATTGGCAATTTACTATTTTTAACAGGTTTTAACTTTTGGGGCCATTTTGAGGGCCTATATGAATAATTTTCAACATCTAGGTTCTCAATGATAATCAAAGGCATGATTTATCCCAAAAAATGAATCTCCTCGATGATACCTTTCCAATGAGCTATCATACGCCTAAAACTGAGATCGTATTCAAAAGTTACGACCCCGGGAAGTTGATGTACTAACTTACCCAAATGGGGCCCACATGACTTTTGGTGCTTCATCTCCTAGGGTTAGGTTTTTGGATGTCTAGGGTTTTTGGCATTCCTGTTTATTGTAAAAACATCTTCAGATCCTCATTGTAATCATCTTCTTGCAAATGCGAGTAGCCATCACATCTCTTCTCAGAGATAAGTCGCCACCATTCTAGCGAGTCTTTCACTCTGTATTTTTACTGTCTCTATACATTTCTTTCATTAATAGAAATCATGTATTACTGTATATCTGTGTTTATGGTTGCATATCTGATACATTTCTATTATATTATTGAATATCTGTGATATCTTTGTGCATTTATTTATTATATCTCTGATCTCATTTCATGTCGAAAATAATCCGGATCAACAGAGTAGATCAAGACATTCCATTGCCACCAGGCTCCGCCTATGGTGATATAGGTAAATATTTTTTATATATTTCATTTTTTGTGTTTTTCAAAGAGAATAAAAAACTCAAATTTTTTTGGATGGTGTATAGTATTGACAATTACTTTTTTGCATAGATGTGGGCCAACGACGACTAGATGGATTCCCACGACATCACTAAAGGAACCGAGGAGATGAGCTAGTGGGAGGAGATGCAGAGAGAGTGCTTCAAAATGTGCAGGGGAACCTATTTTGTTTTACAAAAAATATTCCTATGATTCAAGTAGAGGATCTGCTAGAGGCTATGCAGTGACAGGTGGTGGGTGTGCCCCGTGCGCGACTGTGACTCTTCCAACGTCTTGCGAATGCCACCATATGTTATCATGATACAAATTCAGTGCCACATGCATAGATTCCATGGTCATTGTATCTACTGGCCATATATGTATTTTGAGGGTGTGAGCCCTAATTTTGTACTATGACACCATATTTTTGGAGAATTGAAATATAAAAAACATTGGTCTTCTACTTTACTTATTATTACAATGTGTACATTGATGGATGTGTTTGCTTTACTTTAGCTATGTGACAAATGCCAATCTAAAACATAATTAGCATATGCATAAGATACATAATTAGAGATTATAGGTATGTGATTATAAGTAATAAAATCAAAGGTCATTCCAAAATTCGTACCCATAGGAATTGTCGAAGTAGAGTAGGGTCTCGCACACAATAACTATCGTTCAACTGACATACTACTAATGTAAAGAATGAATACCATGTGAAATGGCATCGCGTAAAATCTATATAACAACTCTATATTCAACCACATTATTCATTGATGGCCTTAGACAAACACCACCTGAAGACACCAGTTTACCCTCGAGAGAGTAAACGACCCAAGTGGTGGAAGCCAAGTTCCATGTATGACGAATGGCACCGTCTGCAAATCCTAAGTAAACTGAAGACTCCATTGACATATGCCAACCAAGGGAAAACTCGATAATCAAGATGATGGCACAAAGGAAAAGATATATACACTAAGATACACTAGTATACAAAGAGTTGCACCCAAGCTTGAGGGATTCAAGCGTAATATCTTTTCAAGTAGAGCCCATTTCTAGGCTCAACCAACATATTCCCTTCATAATATTCTAATTCATAGGCTCATTTTTCTAAGACACRTCGCAYGATATAAGGACCATGCCACATGGGGTTGAACTTGCCTGYCCCCAGTGGTTCTTTGGCTTGGTCATACAAGAGGACCAARTCACCCTCAGYRTACTACCGATGACAAAAATAATTATCATACTAGACCTTGACACRTCGTTTATTCGCTTCAATAGTCRTAGAGTCATCTCGACGCTGCTCATCCAGGCTCTSTAGTGTACGAGGCATTCTTAGAGATCTAAAGTGTCAGGTGGGAGCTTAATTGTCAGTCTAAGAGAAGGGATTTCACATTCAATAGGAAGGATMAACTCCACACCATGTACTAACTGAAAATGAGAAAAATCGGTGTAATTMTTAACCAGGSTTCAGTATKCCCAAAGCACAGGGTAAAGCATGAGATGCTAGTCATATTTTCTAGATGACATTTTTTTGCAAAATGGTCTTGAGAKATTTGTTCACAACTTCTACTTGTCCATTTTCCTYGGGATAGTAAGGGGAAGAATGACCATGTTTAAACCTCAGTTTCGATGCTAACTATTTCATCATTTCATTCTGAAMRTGACTTCCATGATCAGTGACAATCTCACTCGAGATTCTGAAYTGGGCTATAATTTGATTGAACACGAAAAGTGTTGCAGTCTTACCATCGGATTGAATTGTAGGCATGGCCTCTGCCCATTTTTTAAAGTAGTCTAYGACCATAATAATATGTTGATGCCCCCCAGTCAAAGCTRGGTTGYAGTCCACAAAATCCACCCCCCACTTGGTGAAGGACCGATGGTGATGACCRGGTGAAGAGGGGTTGGATGCGAGCACATCTTTCRAGCGAACACCTATYAAGGGTGACTCTTCTTGACCGCTTCAACACAATATTTAAAAATTGTCGGCCAAAAATAACCAACTCGCAATATTTTTTGGGTTGTCGYAGGCCCAGATATATGACCACCACAAGCCCCACTGTGATAGTCATTAAGAATGGACTTAGCCTTTTCATGGGTCAAGAAATGAYRCAATATATTATCTATGCCTAGATGATACAAAGTTTCKCCGACGATAAGGTAGTTTTTAGCTTGATAYCGTATACGTCGTTGATCGTCTCTYGAAAGATGTTGAGAGAAATTCAAGGTTTGAARATAGATAAAAATTTCTCCATACCAAGGGCCGAAGACGAGATAAGGAAAATGTGTTCATCCAYGAMTGAATCGACATGAATAACGTCCTCATMTAGCCTAGGGAATTCCAATCTTAACTTGGAAAAAACTAGCGATTTCTTGGATTTCGCCGAAGCAAAATCGAGGTCAAACTCTTGCAAAMTGACAATCCATTTATTRTATTTCCCCCCTATGATATGCCTAGTAAGGACATATTGAAATGGGTTGATATCAACAACTACAGTAGTTTTTCAAAGCAATATATAGTGACRTAATATTTGAACCGAGYGTATGATAGGCAAGGCTAGCTTCTCAACATGAGAGTACTTGAGTTCAGGATCGAATAAGTTTCGACTAAGGTAGTAGAYGACGTGMTCATGGAGCRCATCATCCTCCTRAACTAAAATCATACCAATYGTCCCTTYAGACAYAGTGATATAAATCAAGTAATCTATGTTKTAGTCTRAAGGCTTCAACAAAGGCGTCAATACCAAGGCTTTCTTAARAGCATCGAAGGATTCCTGGGCTCKCTCATGTTAATTTTTCAGACCCCAACCCAGTTTTAGTCTCGCTGATTTTTCAACCAATGTTTAATGCCCAAACCCAKTTTTATATCAGCAATTAAATACAYAGGAGAAAATATACTTCAGAACTAAAACATGAGGATTCTGAACTTTGTTTTCAACGYAGAAATAAAATATCAGCAGCATATAAAAACTCAGAAAATTAATGACATAGAAATTTTTGGTCTAACAATGACCCTGGAAAAACCCACAAGRGGAAAACYAGTGAGAGAGGGATTTTTATTATTTATAAGCTTCAGAGAAWTTTTTTCTACARCATATTCATCTTTAGAAATTACAAAAACTTATCTCAGACTTTCATTCGCAAAATCCTTCTGAACAGTCCTGGAAAAATCTCCTTGATTTCTGTGCCARAAATTCATACAAMTGTACGGCTGTCCCARCAATAAATGTTGTACAGACTGTCTCAATTTTCATGCCAAATTTCTGCTAAGACTRTAYRGAATAGGCAGCAGGAACAACTCCTCGAAAACCATGCCCAATCTTCTTGAAAACTRTGTTGTACATCCCTCRAAATTYGTGCCAAAACTATAYGAACTGTACAGAATTACACCCAKAAATTTATGAYARAAGGTGCCTCGATTTCTGTTCCAATAAATGACTATATGGTAGCCTTGGGATGYGTGCCAAACTTCTCAAAAATACTTCTTCTATCTCCCTCGATTTCTGTGCATAAAAATTGGCTATACRACCTCTAGAAATCTGTATCGTWTGGTTTGCATTAAATGTTGTACCCAGCCTTGAAATTCATGCTAGCTTGCGGCCTTGGGATGCATGCCCRRCTCTGCAAATGTTGCCTCTTCTTTAGTTCGACCTCTCTCTTTTTCTCTCTCTTGSTCTCTCAAYAAGAATGCATGAAGTACCCATGAATGGGTGCRCCCCCTTGCCCTAATCRACCTCATGAGGGAAGGTGAGGGGTTTTCTAATCCAAYAGTTGAGATTAGATTAGATGAGTGGCTGAGATTAGATGTCTCTTCACTCACCCTCACTTTAGTCATAAAGTCACCTTTTAATTTCCATCTCACAAATTAAATGACTAGGGCCCACATTAGGCACTTTCTCACCCCTTAGGYGCCTAGGGAAGATAAACACTTGCCTTGGTACTTTATTTAATTAAAAAATTTAACACTCCCTCATACCGAGGAAAGTGTTACTCACCACTCCAAGCTTGTCCCTGAAAAATACAAACTTRCCTCTGCCCAATGCCTTGGTGAGTATGTMTGCAACCTGTTCCTCTGTAGATATGTATTGTAGCTCCACAAMTCCYCTCTGAACATAATCACGKATGAAGTGATAACGAATCTCGATATGCTTAGACCAGTCATGAAAAATTGGATTCTYTGAGAGTTTAATGCAACTCTGATTATCACAGTAAATCACAGTAGGTCTCAACTKCACACCRAACAATCCCAATAGCATCTTGCGAAGCTAAAGGGCCTCACAACTGGCCTRACTRGCTGCCATATACTCARCCTCTACCRAACTYAAAGTCACTGACTTTTTCTTCYTGACTGAACCAAGACACAACTGTTGATCCCAATCYRAAGCAGCACCCTGAAGTTCTTTTCTTGTCACTGACACATCTTGCCCAATCYGAGTCTGTATATCCAACCARAYGAACTCCATCTCCTCTCTGATAGTCCATACCATAATCTATCGTACCACAAAGATACCTRAGCACATGTTTTKCTGCCACCCAGTGCACTCTCCTAGGCTCCACCATGAATTGAMTGATAGTGTTGACARCAAAACAAATATCTGGCCTGGTATTGACCAAATACATCAATGACCTGATCAACTGATGATACAAAGTAGAATCCACCAACTATGACTCAGAAGCATGAAGCTTCTTCCAGTTGGTAATCATGGGAGTTGTCATGGGCCTGYTATCTCCCATYTGAAATYTGCTCAGAATGTCACATACATACTTCCCCTGTCCCAGGAAGATGTGTCYAGGCTCCTGCCAAACCTCCAATCCMAAAAATTAATGCAGCAGTCTGATATCAGTSATCTCGAACTCTGAAGCAAGGCTCTCCTTGCARTTGTTKATGAATCTCTCTACCCCTGTAATGAAAAKATCATCCACATATAGCARAAGAATGAGAGGATCCTCTCCAACCACAATGAATTATAGGTTGGGTTCCACCTCACTCTTCTCAAAACCCAAYTGCTGCAAATAGGCATCTATCMTTTAATACCAAGCTCTAGGAGATTGTTTCATCCCATACAATGCCTTATTCAGTCTACACACATGAGACTCTCTCCCATGCACCTCAAAGCCCAAKGKCTACTCAATATACACCTCCTCCTCAATAAGACCATTCAGAAATGTGGTCTTCACATCCATCYGRTGGATCTTCCAACCCATCTCTGYTGCAATGGAGATCACTACCCTGATCGAAGTGTATCTAGCAACCAGTATAAGGGTCTCATCATAGTCGACTCCCTCAACCTATGAAAACCACTGAGCCACAAAACGAKCTTTGTGCTTCTCAATGCTKCCATCCACAACATGCTTTAGCTTRTAGAGCCACCTGGAAGTCACCACTAACTTCCCCTCGGGTCTAGGAACAACTTCCCAGAYATCGTTCTTCATGATGGAATTGTACTCTTCCATCATGGMATCTCTCCATACCTGTCTACTAGTGGCCTCCTCAAAAGTGGAAGGCTCAGACTCCCAAATATTGCTCACCATCATGAGGTAGCTGCAAAACYTCTTAGGAGGTTTAYTCTCCCTCACTACCTATCTGGGATTCCYCACTGAACCCTRTGCCTCCCTCAAAGTKTCCTGAAGCCACTTGGGCTTCCTCCTCTCTGAAGTAGTGTCMTGTGGAGRGGACTCTCCCTGCTCAAMCCCATCTMCTGAAGATAATGATCATGTAGTAGACTCTGAAGTACCTGATCTTGAAACCTGTGGACCAGTTGCCTGTGAACCTGAACTCTGTGGCCCTGTCACCTGTGATCCTGTCGTCACCAAAGCTGGTGGCCCCGAACTCTGTGTCACTRTAGTCTGTTGTGGGCTCACCTGAATCTGAGATGAAGACTAGTCACCTCTCTCTATCCCTCTAGACTTCCTAAAGGCTCTRTCCTCCTCAAATATGACATCCSTCCTCAAGACARYCTTCCTCAAGGAAGGAAGGTATATACAGAAAGCCTTTGAATTCTCACTGTACCCAACAAAGATCCCTCTCTCTGCCATGGGATCCATCTTTKTCCTCTTCTCATAAGAGACATATGAATAAGTGATGCACCCAAAAATCCRAAAGTGCCCCACCTCAGGCTTCTTCCCAGAGAAATCCTCATTAGGAGTCATGCTCCCCACAGCCTTGTGAGGACTCATGTTCTACAGATAAATTGCAGTGTAGCATGCCTCAGCCCATTGTAATAGTGGTAGCCCCTGATCATGTAGCATGGATCTTGCAGCCCCAACAATGGCCCTATTCTTCCTCTCTGCAACCCCATTTTGCTGTGGGTTGCAAGAAATAGTCAACTCCCTCCTGATGCCCTCTCCTACATAAAATTCCATGAACTCCTTGGAGGTATACTCACCCCCATTGTCCGATCTCAGGACTCTGATTTTCTTCCCTGTCTAGTTCTCCACAAGAGGTTTGAACTCTTGGAACCGACTGAAGACCTGTCCTTTGGTCTTCATGAAGAAAATCTAGGACTTCTGAGAGAAGTCATCACTGAATACAACATAGTATAGGGAACCAGTCAACGATGTCAAAGACATTGGGCCACATACATCTGAATGTATAAGATCAAGTATCCCTGCTGCTCTACTGTCACTGCTCGGAAAAGAAGTCTTGGTGTACTTTCCCAAAGCACACCCCTTGCACAACTCATGGTGCTCTGAACTGAAATCTAGAACTCCCGTCACCATATCCCTCAGAACTCTCAAAGCCCCATGGTGAAAATGTGACATCCTCCTATGCCATAGCTCACATAGGCCACTGCTGCTGCTGGTAGAATGAATCAATGCTCTCACTGGCTGGAACAAAAACTTGTACAACCTCTCATGTCTAGTACCAATCACTTTGGATGAAGTGATGCTAGACCCTCTGGGGAAAAGAAGCACCTGCCTATCATGGAACAAGACCTCATAGCCCTTCTCCTCAATAGTATAAACTGACACTAAGTTCTTCTTCAAGCCTAGAACATATAGAACCTCTGTCAAAGTCATAGGAGGAAAATACTCCCTCCGTAATGATACGGTCCCACAACCAGCCACCTTCACCTCCCGGTCATCTCCAAGCACTACCTCTGCATCTCCACACTGAGTAAGATCTGTCAAGTGCTCATGAACTATTGTCATATGGTGAGAGGCACCACTGTCAATATACCAAGTATCTGAAGTAGTGGTCCTCGAGGATAGACACACAATCAAGGAAAATTCCTTGTCAAACTTGGTGGAAAACTCTTCCACCTCTGTTGAAGCTATTGTTTGTTTCTTCTTCTTGTTTGGACACTGTCGTGCATAGTGCCCAAACTTATGGCATGAAAAGCACTTGACTTTGCTCATGTATTTCTTCCCTTCACTCTTGGGCTTCTGTCCTCCCTTTGGACCCCTTTTGAACTTCTTCTTGCTAGTGGTACCACGAGCCGCATTCTCCTCCTCATAACCTGTAGATGAACTGCCATGTACATAACCTCTCTGGGTCTCCTTCTGAACAAATTCATCCCAAAGACATTCCCAACCAGGAAGATTCTCCCTAGCAATAATGCCCTCCAAAAACACAACCCATTGTTTGGAGACTCCATTCAATGTTGTTCTCACAAGATCACTGTCAACTATGGCTTCTCCCATATATCCAAGCTCATCCCTCACCTGTGTCAATCTAGTAAGGTATGTGACAACATTTTCAGCCTTGGTCATTTTTATGCTCTTTAGTTTTTCCCTCAAAACCATCTTCCGGTTCTCATTTGTACTCTGGTACAATTTAGTCAAATACTCCCACATCTCATAGGCATGCGTCTTTCCCATCAAGTGAGGAATCAAATGATCCTTGATGGCATCAAGAATAAATCTCTTAGCCTTGATACTCTTCTTAGTATAGGTTGCAAGAAGAGTAGCATCAGTAGGTACCACAACAGGATGAGTAGTGGTATTCTCCACAATGTCCCACAACTCATTTTCTTGCAAAAGAAAGATCATCCTCTCCTTCCAAGCACCAAAATTTGTTGCCCCATCAAGTCTGTCCTCAACTCTCAAACCAGTAGCCATTGACCCTTTTTCTACTGAAAATAAAAAATTCAAAAATCTGCCCAGTGAAGTGACTGTTGTCCCAACTTTCCGTCTGCTGAAATCTCTGCTTCCCTTCAACTCAGCTCTGATACCATGTTAATTTTTCAGACCCCAACCCAGTTTCAGTCTCACTAATTTTTTAGCCAATGTTTAATGCCCAAACCCAGTTTTATATTAGCAATTAAATACAGAGCAGAAAATATACTTCAGAACTGAAACATGAGGATTCTGAACTTCGTTTTCAATGCAGAAATAAAATATCAGCAGCATATAAAAACTTAGAAAATTAATGACACAGAAATTTTTGGTCTAACAACGACCCTGGGAAAACCCACTAGGGGAAAACCAGTGAGAGAGGGATTTTTATTATTTATGAGCTTCAGAGAAATTTCTTCTACAGCATATTCATCTTCAAAAATTATAAAAACTTATCTTAGACTTTCATTTGCAAAATCCTTTTGAACAGTCCTAGAAAAAGCTCCTCGATTTCTATGCCAAAAATCCATACAATTGTACGGTTGTCCCAGCAATAATGTTGTACAGACTATCTCGATTTTCATGCCAAATTTATGCTAAGACTGTATGGAATATGAAAAAGGAACAACTCCTCAAAAACCATGCCCAATCTTCTTGAAAACTGTGTTGTACGACCCTCGAAATTCATGCCAAGACTGTACAGAATTACACCCAGAAATTTATGACAGTAGATGCCTTGATTTTTGTGCCAATAAATGACTGTATGGAAGCCTTATGATGCATGCCAAACTTCTAAAAAATACTTATGCTATCTCCATCGATTTTTGTGCATAAAAATTAGTTGTACAGCCTCTAGAAATCTGTACCATACGGTCTACATTAAATGTTGTACCCAACCTTGAAATTCATGCTATCTTGCTGCCTTGGGATGTGTGCCCAAATCTACAAATGTTGCCTCTTCTTCAACTCGACCTCTCTCTTTTTCTCTCTCTTTCTCTCTCAACAAGAATGCATGAACTACCCATGAATGGGTGCAGCCCCTTGCCCTAATCAACCTCATGAGGGAAGGTGAGGGGTTTTCTAATCCAACGGTTGAGATTATATTAGATGAGTGGCTGAGATTAGATGTCTCTTCACTCACCCTCACTTTATTCATAAAGTCACCTTTTAATTTTCATCTCACAAATTAAATGACTAGGGCCCACATTAGGCACTTTCTCACCCCGTAGGCGCCTAGGGAAGAGAAACACTTGCCTTGGTACTTTATTTAATTAAAAATTTTAACAGCTCATCCCATATAAACAGAGTGTCCTTCTTCAAGAGACGCATGAAACCCTTAGTAATATTGGCATAGTTTACTATAAACCGATGTAATAAGTTAGATTTCCCCTGTAAACCTTGAAGTTGACGAATGTTGCGCGGGGGAGGCAATCGAAGTATTGCCTCAACCTTCAAAGGATCTACCATGATACCAATCTCAGAAACTAAGAATCCTAAAAGACGACCCAACCTAACGCAAAAGATGTAGTTGTGAGGGTTTAAATGGATGCAATAAGATCAACATCTCTCAAAAACTAGCTGAAGGTGGGTATAGTGATCCACTCTCTTGTGAGAGTGAGCAGTGAGATCATAGAGGTAATCTTAGACTATATCCTTGAGATTGTGAAAAGAGAAGGTCATGGCTCGTTGGAAGGTTGCTCCAAAGTTTTTAAGGTCGAAAGAAATTTTCTGGTATGCAAAAGTACCCAAAGACAAATAAATGTTGTCATATGTTGATCCTAGGGTTTGATTTAAATTTGATTGTATCATGAAAATCTGTCCATAAAATAAAAAACCTCACTTCTCGCACACTCATCGAGAATATGATGAATAAAAGGTGTCGGGAAGTTTTCGTTAGGACAAGCCTTATTCAGGTCTTGAAAATCCATGCACACGCGGATGGTTCCTTGTTTCTTATTCACGGGAACGGGGTTGGATACCCATTCAGTCAAGGGAACTAGGTAGAAAAAACCAACATTAAGTAGTTTCTCCACCTTTGCCTTAATAGTAGGGGCCTTCCTAGGATTAACAACTCTAAGTCTTTACTGAACAGGTTTAGCATCCGGGTAGGTTTTGATCTCATGGTCGACAATGCAATGGTCGATTCCTGGAATCTCTTCATATGACCAAGTGAATACATCAAAAAATTATTTGAAGAGATCGATGTAGATATGAATTTCTTCAGGCGAACAATCTGCATCGATATACACATTTTCAACTTTACCAGGAATGTGAGAGATGTTGATCGCGACGTTAGGAGAAATACTCGCCATGTTTCCTTCGGCATAAATGTCATGCGTATATAGTGGAACTACAACGTGACCGACTATCTCACGCAAGGTAGATCTAAAATCATCTTGTTCGATCCTAACAAGCTCTAGGAGGAAGTAAGAGTGATGATGCATATCATCCCATGGCCTATCAGAACCATTCATGGCCTATAGGATCACTTCATCTGAAGGTAAAGTATCATCGAGGA
>ML869439.1:10361-20474 GCA_009831015.1 Picea engelmannii | reverse complement strand
AGGCTTTGTGCATGTAAGGATATTGACAGAAGATAATAAAGAAGATGAAGAGTTGGTGGAAGTAGCCCCACACTGGGGTGAACCACGTATATCTTGTGTTATGGTTTATTTGTGCATTATGGTTGTATGTTAGTGATGTGATTTATTCTTAGTGCCGATATATGATGCATATAGTATGATAGCTTAGTGCTTAAATGTTGTGAATAAATGATAGATCTAATATTTTTCCATATGCTAAGTGCTTAGATGTGTTAGATATGGTAGAATGATGGATTTTTCTATAATTAGGGTTTGGATCTGCGATGTGAATAAGGGTTAATTACTGATGAATGTTAATTTCTAAGTGCTTTGTTAAGTGTTATAATCATAGATCTATGTCCCAGCTAGGTTGCGGACATTTGAGTCCTGCAACCACCCCTGCCTTTACCTTGGTTGAGACTTCATCTGCTTTGCAAGTGTTTCCTAAAAGGCTGGTAGTTAGGGTTTTTTCGGTGTGTTGTTGAAGCGTTGAACCCTGGGTCTGCCCCTGTGCCAACATTTTTTCAGGAAAAAATCTGAGCAAATTCTAAGTTCTTTCTCATGCTTGTGAAACCATGATAATCTAATCGAGTAATATTTTGTCATTTTTTTGAACTCATATTGGTAACACGAAAAACAAAACCTATGAAGTATCCTTTAATCTCTTTTCAAGCTCCCTAAACATGAAAAGATGGCCGAACAACCTTGTTCTTTTCACGCTCGTAAAATTATTTGAAGAAAACATCTGATGAGCGTTAGGTTATCACTTTTTCGGTCTTGTCAGATTAGTTTACGAAAAAGGACCTGATGGAGTTCTCTTTATGTGTTTTTCAAACTCTCTAAAATTGAAAAACCCCTGAGTTTTCTTTCCTTGGACTCATTAAAAAAACATCGAAAGACCCATATGGGATGAAACCATTCTTTCTTAGGGTTTTTTAAACATACTCCAAGGCACTTGTCCGAAGCATGAGCTTACATCTACAAGCATATGTTATCCTCCTCAATCTTGCGTAAAAATAAAGAGGTACTTGCCAAAAATGGTGGGGGGAAATTGGGAAAGAAATGTGTCTCTATATTTGTGTTAGTTGCAATAATAGTTTCTCTTGAACTTGACACCCCCCTTCATCATTATATCTGGGTTGGGAAATGCATTTGTCTCTCGTTTGACCATCCACAAGTTCATATGTTGGGTCCTCCTTGAGTCAATGTTGCCAAGACAATTGTCGTGGCGTTCATATGTTCAAAAGAAGTCCAACCTAAACAAGCCTTATATCAAGTCGGCCATCTACAATTATAAATTTTCTACCATGTTGACCTTCCCTGAGTGAGATCTTAATCACTTCATACTCTGATCTACTTCAAATCTGTTACGTATTTCCTGTCATTGATGGGGGATACTTCAAGGCCCTCCTATGACAATTATTTTCCTATCGACTTCAACTCATTATCCAGGAACAAGACTTATAAATCATTTATTACCTTAGAACCTGCATGCCTCAATGGCAGGTTTCTTCGCTTTCAACAGTGGGTTCACATAATTGACCCCTGATTGGAAGATTTCATTGAGTGTTTGACTTCAACTCAATTATTCACATTCATTGGATAGTACTAGGGTACCTTGGGAGTCATAGACATGAATGGTGATTTCCCTCGCACTTGTTAAAGGTTTTCATTAATGACCGGTAATCAAGTGATTTCTACCATGTTCGACTTTGACACCTGTAATCACATGGCTAGATTCGTACTTAGAGACAATGGAAATGAAGACCCTGGATCTTATCATTTTGGTCTGGGTTTCGACGGAGTATTCCTAAATTTTTACTGACACATAGATCCACTGTGTATGTCTTGCAGCTATGTCCGAATTTGAATTATTTTAGAGCATATATCCATAGTGTATTCCTGGTGGCTATGTTGAATCATGATGACATGGATCCACAGTGTATGTTTTGTGGCCATGACTCACTTGACACTTATGATTAGAGTCACTTGTAGTTTGAGCATGGGAATGCCTACCTCAGAAATGGTATGACATTATTCATATGCTTGTTTGTTTGTAGGTTCCTAATCAATGTGCTCCCTGTTTTCGACACACACATTCTACAAAGTATTTCTACTGTCACGTGTTTTAGCTTCATACTTTGGGGGGGATTTTGTTACACATTATTTTGGTCTCCTCAGTGGTCACCTGACAACATGTGTTCATGTTCCCTGGAAATATTAAAAGAGACTTTCTCCATGGGAAAAATGATTTGATTTCCTCTTTCAAAAACCATGTCAAGGAAGGTTGTCACACCCTACTATATGCATGGGGTGCGACGATGCCTAATCATCGCATTCTGCCCTAAACCTGGACTACGACGTTGTTGCATGCTACTTGTACATAGGGTGGGATGATGCTTAAAGCATGGGAAAAGTCAAAATTCATGAATGTTCTAGAAGGGAATCTTCTAGAAGATGAGGTGGCCTCCGATCGGTTTGGATCTTACTCACTTCTCTGATTTGGTGGGATCATCCTAATCTCCTCATCCATCTCTCTTTCACAATATATAAAGAGGGATCTCTCATGGAAAAGGCTAAGTTTGAATAGGATAAGATTTGTATGGAGAGTTCTACTTCAAATTATGCTTGATAGCTTTGCTTTAGTTCTTCAAGTCAGATTGTGGATCTTCTTCATTCAAGGCATTTGGATCAAATGTGTGTGTGTTGAATCAAAGAGCCATTGAAAGGGGACCTTGCAACATCAAGGCATGGGTTGTATTCTCCATTTTCTATTCATTTAATATAGTAATACATTTCTTCCCTATATACACATCTCGTCTTCTATTGTATAATTCCTTGATCATATACATAGACTTCATCAGAGTACATATATCCTTGTTTTCCTCCTTTGTTGGTTTGTGATTCTTAGACATGCTTACTATTCTGCAAACTCAAGGAAGGAGTCACAAGGATGACACTGGTGAGGATCAAGCATCGTTTAAAAGGTATGTCATGTGTACCTCACTAAACTAGTTCATATGATGATGAAGTTTAAGGTGAAGTGTGTATTCTATTATGTTTTGTTCTAGTTTCCTATGGAATTTAGGAAGATCTGTTTGTGTCTGCACTTGCTGATTAATCTGATAACACTATGATCGAAATTATTCTTATAGGAATCATAATATTCGGCCTCTTAATGAGATATGGGCACCCTACATGGGTCTTGAGACTTTGACCATGCCCATGGGAGAAAATAAATGGTCTGAAGGCCTAAATGAAATTTTTGAGGATCATGAGCCATGAGTGAGTCCTTGAACCACTACAAAGGCCCTTTAGATGGGGTATTTGGCATCCAATTTGGATATGGGTGCCATTAGGAGGTTTTTTTCACCCCATATGGGTCTTTGGGTCTTGACCATGATAAGAAGAGGGAAAAAAGGACCCCAAGTCATATATAAATATTTTAATGATCTAGTCCATGAAAATGGCCTCAAAGCACCACAAGGGCCCTATAAAAAGGATATTTGATATTTGAGTGGGATATGGATGCCTACATGAGGTTTTTCATACTAGGGAAGTATCCTAGGGTCTTGACCATGGTCAAGTTGGGAAAAGAAGATACATATAAGCTAAATGAAAATTCCAAAGATCATGGGATAAAAGGAGGTCTTGAACCATTACATACACCCTTTAGAGGGGGTATTTAGCCACCAATTGGTGTACATACAACATTAGGATATTTTTTTCACAATGGATGGATATCAAAGACTTATCCATGGTCATATGGAAATCATTACAAGGTTTTCCACACTAGATGATGTTACACACAAAAATGTCACACTGAGGTGTCACATCTTCTACATGCCTTAAGTGTCCTAAGTGTCATAAAGTGTCATATGCAACTTACTAAGTGTCACATGCACTTTATCAAGTGTCGTATGCACCTTACTAAGTGTTGCATGCATTTTATTAAGTGTCGTACATGTTGACACCATGACTAAATGTTGGTTGTTTTCCCTAAGACATGTTGAATAAGAAAACATTGAGAAAATGGTAAAGTCTAATCACTTTCCCTAATTTTTGAGCCTTGTTTGACCATTAATTCCCCCCTACCCATGTATAGGGAGCATTAATGCCCCAAATAAATCATGGGGGAGCATTACTAATGCTTTGTTTCTGGTCTTAGGGGAGCATTAGTGTTTTTAGAGTTGCTCCACCTTTTTTATATGGGAAAATCCTCATATATTCTTGAGTGGTTATGCTCAAGGGATGACTCATGAACTCAAGTCATCCATTTTTGGTACTAAATTCCAACCTAAGGAGTGAAGATATCAACCATTCCCTTGGATTTTTATGGTGTTTAAGCCTCTCAAAATCTATATAAGCAAGGTCATTCATGGGTAAAGGAGGAGGAATCCATTGAAGTATCATCATTCTAATCTCAAGACATTCATGCAAGGGATAGACTAGAGATCTTGAAGAAGATTGTTGTAACATCAAAGGTGATTTGTAAGTGCCTTATTTATTGATTTTCTATTAATATCAACTTGGTCTATTCCATTCAAGTTCATGTGTTCAAATATCTACTTGTCTATTGTTGTTTCAGTCATCATAGATAGATCTATTTTGTCTAACCACACGTAGTAAAAGAAGGAGATTCGTTTTTGTCCATTACAGGTCATGTCTTGCACCTAGGATCTTGGAGATCAAGGTCATAGGTTGGAGCAACAAGGAAGGGCATTGTAAAAAGGTATACCACATTCTCTTCCTTCTCATTTTTGTTGTTCAACTAGATCTAGAGGGATGTTAGTGTTCACTTGTTAGCATCTATATTTGGGTCAATAAAGGTCTTGATCCCAAAGAGGATTTCAACCTATCTCAAACCTTTCTGAGTAATGAAATCTGTTAAAATAAACCGACGTGCTAATAAAATCAATTAGGCATTTTTTGGTTTATAGTACACCAACAATAGCATAAGGTTAGAATCTTTGGACTAGGAAAAGTGAGTAAATTGTCCAAGATTACTAAACAAGACTATAGAACACTTAAGAGCGATCAAATCCAACTATCATATAGGCACAGATGGGAACCCTCTATAGCATAGGGGCTACACACAAGATCATGTCCAGAAGAGCAGCAGAGATTACCCTCCAAATCTTGACCAATCGTAGTGGAAAGAGCGTATATTGGAGGTTTTTCTTGAGAAACTACTATTTGGTCTCAGCACTTTGTGAATCCAAAATCCATTCAGGGTCTTCAGGAGTCTTATCGTTCCACTTGTCTTCATTTCTCTTGAATAATTTCAGACTTTGATATACTTCCCATACGTTCAGTATTGACTGTCAACTGTATCCCCCGGGAGGTTGACTGGGAGTTGGTAACCTTAGTGGCCTTTCCTAGGTATATAGAGAGGTGACTTTGGTGGGATCTCCACGACACCTGGGGAGAACGTCGCGCAACACCCTCAATACGCTTGGAGGGTGACCTCGCAAATAGAAAGTTGCTTGCATCGATAAGGGTTGTTATGTGGAGGTCGGGATAACTACTTTTGATATCTTCGTAGATGACTTGATATCCCATATTCAGAAGATCCTTCTATTGTTGCTTGGTTGATTACCTATAGATATTTTTTTCAGGGTGTGTGATTTTGAAGTTCGTAGTTGTCCTTAAGGATTTTTGTTTTAATTTCATCATGGCCGATCAAGGGCTTTGAAGATCTCGCAGAATGCAAGGTTTGGATCTTGAAGATCAGGAACCTCAACATGAATCTTCTTACGAAGGAATGGTCGAAGAACAAAATTATGAAACCAGGAGTGTAGCTCCTAGAATTGGCCAACACACATAAGAATCGGTCACAACCTTCATGGAAGTCCTTGTATCTTACACAAATCCCCCTTTAACTGATCCACTTGGTCCATTATTCATTGAACAACCATCTAAGAGATTTCTTTATTCTTATTCTTCTTACTATTTACCGACCAGCTCAACCACTAGCCAATATTTTTGCATGAACCCACCAACATTTGGTTTTCCATAGGGATTGGGAGTTTCACTTCCTCTATCCACAACTCTTGTAGTTGACCCTGAAAGAGCACATATCATTATTGTTGGTGCTTCTTATTTACTGGGAACACCTGTGACTCGGGTTACTCTGACACAACCACTTGCGAGTACATCTCCCTCTGCACATGGGCCGAGTAATATTCCTACTTCACTAATCCCACATATGCACACACCAAGTTATTTACTTGGTCGTCCCATCGGTCAAATGGTCAACGGTCAAGTAATTCACACAACCACATTTACACAAGCTACTCAACCCACATCTCCAACTTTACAAATGGGGAGTTCTCCTATACGCTTCACTGGAGGTCAATCTTCAACTAGGGGGAAACGTTTTGCTGGGGGGAAACCCTAAGCCATGGGGAAAACTCCTATGTGGGGGACACAACAACAAACCTGGGGGAAAACTGCTCCTAAAATTTCTTCCATCCATACTACTATTGGCCTATATCCTAGACAACCATATCTAGGAGTTGAAAATCCTTTATTGGGTCAACCTAATCTAGCGGGCATTCCTTCGTAAGGAAACTTTCCTAATCAATCTATGAACCCCATGGTTCCAACACAACAGACCCCTCAAAAACAGTATGAGGGAGGTCCATCGGGCCAATCACCATACATGGGGGGGACCTTCAGGTCAACCGCAGTACATGGGAGGACCCTCAGGTCAACCACACTACATGGGGGGTTAGCCACAGTACATGGGAGGACCATTTGTTTTTTCCATCCCGTCGCAACCTATATATGGTATTTTTGGTATTCCTATGTCGCATGGTTACTACTAGTATCCATAGGCTAACCAACATCTTCCATTATTTTCTACATTAGATCTACCTGATCTATCGTGTTTGACCAATGATCCCATACTGTATGCCCCATTTTGGCCTCCAATCCCTACCAAAATATCATATGATATCTCAAAATTCGATGGGAAACCTGAAGAAGACACTAATAACCATGTAATGACCTTCCATCTCTGGTGTTATTCAAACTCAGTGATGGATGATTCCATTTGTTTACGAATTTTCCAGAGAAGTCTCATAGGCTCGACAACCAAATGGTATATTGAACTGTTGTGCCACTCCTTTGGTGACTTTAATACTTTAGCTATGTCCTTTTTGACACATTTCCAACGTCATTTCGATATCAAACTGATACATATATTTTGAATTCTCTTAGGCAATCCACTTCCACTCACATTTATGATCGTATTCATGACTGGAGGAGGCGACGACAGTTAACGTATTCATGAGTGGAGGAGGCAATGACAGTTAATTAAAGCTACCATTCGGGATTAACTCATGGAAAATTGGTTTACCAAGTCACTTTTTCCACCCATCGCTAGAGATGTCACTATGGGAGGGGTTGTCACTTAGGAGAAAGCAATTAGTTGTGCTCAATATTTGGACTTGGTATATTCCCAGTCTGACACACTTTATGATCTGATCCCTCATGCTCCTTTCCTGTCGAATGATCTGTCAAGACCTTCTTCGGAAGCCTATTCTAAAGGCATAATTGGTTCCCTGACAAACGCCAAAAACTGCTCCCTCTCATACACAAACCTTCTAGGTGAATGATATCCAATCCACTTCATCTCAACAACCTGGAGGTAAGAAGAAAAACAAGGGTAAATCCAAGAATTCTTCTAACCCACAGGAGAGTACAAAAATTGTTGATACCCAATCGAAAAGGAAAGCTAAGTTTCTCTCATGATTTGTGAGGAGGACCACTACACGAAATATTTCCCTCATTGTGAGGAAGTCGCTAAATTTATGAAAGGTACCTCCCAACCTGTAGTATTAACTAACCCTTTTCCAATTCAACAACAACAAATGGTTGCACAAAATCATGTCCCTCTGCAAGGGGGGAATGCAGTTCATCCTCACCATAAGGATGCTTCCTTAAGCGCTTAGGTCCTTATGTGTAATGGACCAATTAGTTTAATGACTAGAGCTAAGACTTATGACACTAATTTAGATAATCATGCCAATGGAGGTGCTACCAATAATCCCTCCACTTCCACTCCTCCTCCATCCTCCGCCCCTCTTCAGATCGAGATGCCTTCTGTTGATTCAGTGTTGCACCCTCCCAAGGGCACAATTCAAAAATTGACCTTTAATCCAAGTGCCCATGTTGTAAAAAACTACAATGTTGTTGAAAATTTGGCATAAGCACCTTGTGTTATGTTGACGCTAGAAGTTCTGAAAAATTGTCCAAGTCAACATAGAACCTTGTTATCAACCATTGGAGATATGGATTCAGAGGCGTCAAATATGATTATGTTTAATATGGATTGTTTTAAGACGAGGCTCTCCCACCACTTGGCCTTCCAAATTCAAGCTATTGTTGGTGAGAATAAAATCCATCACACTGTTTTGGATGAAGGAGCCTCCACTTGTGTCATGTCTATGTCCTGTTGGAGAGCCATTGGTTCTCCCAAACTTACCCAGTCTCCTACCACCCTTAAAGAATTTGATGGAAATGGTTTCTAATATTACACACTATTAAAATATTTTTCTTTGGAGTTAAAGGGAAAATTCATTTGTGTCGACAGTGAAGTGGTTTACATGCCCCTGGATTATAATTTATTTCTTGGTCGCAATTGGTTCTATGCGATGACTGTCATCATGCTTTCAGTATTTCACATTTTACAATTTCCCCATCAAGGAAAATTGTGACTATTGACCAAATTTATTATTGCACTCCATATCTCCATAATTCCCTAATGAATAACATCCATTTCTTGGGACAATCCGATCTTCAGTACAAGAGTGTGGGGGTAGGTCTCCTCAAATATTCCTCACTCATGGGAGTTTTTCCCTTACCTCTCCTTGATCCACCACATAAGTTTGCCATGTTAAACATGATTACGGTTATGGTGCAATGATCCTATGAATCGTTCGATCCTTGGGTAGTGCCTAGCCCATCTTCCACTAAAACACTAGGTGACATCAAGTCACTTAGTCTTCCACACGATCTAGTACCTAAACATTCCCTTCCTCCGCTTGTATCCATTAATCCTCTTTATTCCTCCTTCTCTCACAAACCTGTCCCTATTAGTATCTAAGAGACTACGTGAGTGAAGAAGAAGATTTGAAATACAAAATGAAGCTTGGGGGGAATGTCTCCAACCTCTAGGCATCATATTGAAGTTAAACCACAAACTTCTTATGATTATACTAGGGGAAAAGTACCAACCTCTGGAAATCATGTTGGGAAGAGGCCCATTCATGGGTATTACACTGAGCATAGTTTATTCTCATTTTCAAGATCATTAAAAAATGAAACCAACTTCGAGCAAAGCTCCCATTTCTGTGTCAAGTTCGTTAAAAAATGAAACAGAGGATTTTCGAGCAGAGTTTCATTCTCTGTTTCAAGCTCATTAAAAAATAAAGAAAACTACGAGCATACTTCGTCGTTCCTTGATCTCGTTAAACCACAAAGATTTATCTTTCGAGTGGTAGCTTACCCCTTTTTAGGCCTCATAAGAATAACTATGAAAAAGGTGTACTCTAGTCAATCATGACTAGAAGTGTTAAGAACCAAACATCAATATAGCATAGAAAAACCTCAGGAAAAGTACTCAACGCCTTGAAAAAGAGATAATTTTAGATCATAAGCCTCTTCGAGGGGGCAACCTCCTTTTACCCCACTTAAATGTTCAAGTACAAGATGATTCAAAATGAAAATGTCTCCTTGGTATATATAGGAGACTAGGAGGTATAATTACAACTAATAGCCTAAAGCCGACATAAATAAAATAACATTACTAATCTAATATGCCCCAATTAAGGGGTAATGGGCCAATATTAGGGCTTAACATGCCCCTCCCCTTGAGAAAAGTGTTGTCCGCAACGCTTGAGTAACTCTGCATGCTTCTGTATAAAAGACTCATCTTCCCAAGTGAAATCTTCAGCTGGTAGTTTCCTCCATTTAATGAGATACTCTGAAATGGATCTATTCCTCAGTTGGTGAATTCTTGTGTCAGTGATGGCTTTAGGCTCCAATATCATTTTTCCTTCCTCGTCAAGTTCTGGCAATATAGTTTGA
>ML869436.1:9808-20474 GCA_009831015.1 Picea engelmannii | reverse complement strand
GAGAATATGGTGGTAGAATTGACTGCATACTCATGGCATGTGTGATATATCCAAATGGGATTTCATGCCCTTTCAATTAACGAAAGCCCTAGGAAAATCCTCCAAAACCTATGTGACTTGTCAGACCAAACTCGGACCTTGCACTTATTGCAAGGTATTAGCCAAATTTTGGAAATCTGGAAGATCTACACCCACTATTAATCTATTGAGTCCACCTGCATGAATGAAATGAATTTTTTTCTACCCAAAAGGAAATTATGTTGATGATGATATGTGCTACTTGTTGTAGAACCTAAACTAAACCTATTCTACCCATATTCAAAAGGGACATAAGGAGCTAAATGTCGACTGAGCCTTGCGGGCCATGGTACACCTTTAACCTACTACCATTAATGAGTCCCTTTAGCGATTGTCCTTATAATATGGCTAGCTTGGAAACACATGCTTCACCGATGTAGACCAGATAGAAAGGCCCTAACCATCATATGCCTATTTTTCTGGGATGGTGTAAATATTTGTTGTCATATAATAATACCAAAGAGCCAGACTGGAGAATTTTTTGGCGTTTGTTATGGTCATACCATGCCTTCTATAGTTTCTTTTCGATCACTTGAATGAAACTGACCATCATTTTCTCTTTCTCTAGTTCCATTATCTCATGTAACTTGTGCTAAATAGACTGGTCATCAATCATCTAGTTGGCTATGTAGACCTAGAGGCTAGGAACAACAAATTGTAGAAGAATCACTACTTCTTTGCCATAGACCAGTCGGAATGGAATTTTATTTGTTATCCTTTTTCATGTTGTTTGATAATCGGATAGGATGGAAGTGATGTGTTGATCTCAGACATCATTTCGCATATTACAAACCTTTGTTAGAGCACGTTCTAAAATTTTATTAAAATCCTCCATTGTACCACTGACTTGAGGGTGATACAAGGTGCTCTTTTAATGATGGATCATAAAATATTGAGTGAGATGGTGAATGGTCTCATTTAAAAAATGTGACCCCCGATCACTCATTAGAAATATGTCCTTTACTTTTGTTATCCTCGTGCATCTATGCGTAGAAACTTTGGAGAGCTTATTTTTCCACCTATCCATGACATCCTCAAAATTCGTGTCATAAGACTTGACACTTCTTTAGCTTAACTTTCCATCTACGATGTGGTTGATGTAGTCTCCCCCGTGGCATGTGATCTTATAAACATTTTCAATGAACGAGTTCCATTCATCCTCATCCATTGGATCATTATACTTATCACCTCCATATGGACCTAGGGGTGCGAACACATGCAGGGTGTCTATTTCAAATGCCATCTACCTCTTATTCAAATTCAACACTGCATTATTATCAAAGACCCAGTCAATTCCTAGTAATGCAATATATGTATCAGATTCATCCATAATTCCTATTCATTCAAAGTCATCCTTTGTTTTTACTCCTTCTATGTTTACTTCCACCTTCTCTAGTTGGTCAATTGGGTAGATTTTGTATTGATTGGCCAATCGTAGTTGGATGGGAGACTAGACCAACTTTGGTTTAGCCATCACCTCCCAAGATTTCTTTTGAAAAATTTTCACGTCGGAATCGAGATCTAACATGACTACATCCATCTCATAACCACCAAGTTCTGCGGTAATATTAAATTCTCGGTCACTGTACTTTTGCTTGATGACCTGACATACATCTCTTTCTGGAAACGAAGCTGATATTATTTCCTCCACTCCTTGTTCTTGGTCTTCATATTCTCCCTTGCAACCCATTTCGTGTAATACTTTTGTGCATGTTGTGCGTTGCAATTCCTCCTCACGTTGTTCTTCTTATGATTTCTACTTATCACCTCGTAGTTCAATCTGTTTATGAGCCTCCTCTATTGATCGTTGTGTCATGTATTGTACTTATTCATGCATGCAAGCCTCCTCGAACGATATTTGCATCTCATGTTTCAATTCTTCATGCACATGAGCTTCTACCAGTGACCTTTGTGTCACACGGTGTACCTCTTTGTGGATCTGACCTTCTTCCAACAACATTTTTGTCACCCTTTTCACTTCTTATCGGATAGGAGCTTCCTCAAGTGACCTCTGAGTCACGTGTTGCATCTCCTCGTGCACTCTTTCTTCTTCCAGTCCTCTTTGCACTTCACAAAAGAACTACTTTTGTTTGGAAACATCAAACCTTGGAGGGGGATGATGTGCCTTCCTTATCTATCCATCTAGATTTTGACATAAGAATTCACCATAGTCCTTATGATTGTGCTCTTGTCGTTCCTCCTCCTCAGGTTACTACCCAAATATCAACCTCATTCTTCTTCTTATTATTGTGCGTGTTGTATGCACCATGTTGCAATTGGTCTTTTTTTCCTCCCACTTTTTCAACGAGTGGGGAAAATATTCAATGGCATGTTGTTATAGTCCAAAATTTCCTTACCTATTCATACAAGACATTGGCCTTTCAACTTACATAATTTTTCAAAATTACAGTTGAGGCTTCTTCTTAAAAAAACACTTTTTGGAATATGTACGCACCATGTTGAACTGATAGCCCACATACAAACGTGTGTTGCATACTAGTTATCCTGTGCACATACATGATTTTCATACTAGTTAGCCCGCGTTTATCTCCAACAATTGGAAGGAATTCGACGAAGTTTATGGGCTATCAAGGGTTTCCCAACCATTTTACCCCATGTAGCCCATCCCCAAACTGAATAACCATCTTTTTCTCATATAAAAAGAGGTCTTGGGGTCTTATTTGAATGACAAGGAAGAGAATAAGAAAAATATACCAAAATCCCTTCCCCTTCTTAGCCCAAGTTTTGCATCCTATTATGAGATTTGGCCTGAACATTCTCCTCCATCCCTTTCTCCTAATACAACCCTTTCCTCTTTCCAAATTGATAAGCTGGTTGTGAGAAGAAAACGTGGGTTTTATGTACTTGGAGACATGATAGAGGAGCCCAGACCTGGTTCGTGGAGCGATTTTCGACAAAGGTTGTAATCATTTTTGTCTTGAAACTTAATAAAAGAGTTCATTATTGTCCCAAAACATTATGTCTTTATGCTTTTATCTATTTATGCATCTATGTCTATATATGAAGATTGAAAGTGATAAGTAGACATTGTATGTGTTGTAGCATTGTTTTCCTAAGATTTTTGTAGGTCATCCTTGGGAAGAGAGCCACAATCTAGGAAGTTGCAAAGGCGAAAGAGGTCTACACCAACTGTAAGAACCAAAGGTACACCTATTGACCTTCTTTCCTCTCTCTTGTCTTTCAGTTTAGATTGTTTTGGGGTATCTTAACAATAGAACTTTCTTTTAAGGGAAGTTAGTGCTCTACCTGTACCTCAAACCAATATAGGGAGAATTTCCCCATAACAGAATCGGTGAGTCCATTGGGGAATGTCTTTAGGGTCTTAGTGGGATATTTTGGTTTGATTCATTTTGTTTCAGATTCTTTCTTAGTTTTTTCCAGTTTATTGACTCAGTTTAGGGTCTTTGGTCACCTCCTAGGTTCTTACGAGCCATCCCTGCCCAGTCAGTTTTATAATCCCTTTTTCTTTTTGAAATTTATTAGAGGTGTACATGCCCTACACTATGTTTATCTCGGGTACCTACGCAGTCTACAAAGTATACATCCCGTGTACATATGCCATCTCTATCTTTTGGAAGGTTTTTTAAAAAGAAAAGGAAAATTCCTTTTCTTTCCTGACAAGATGCTTTATGATTCTGAGACCTTCTAGAACCCTTCAAGTTCTCTTTTAGTGGTATTTGGTTGGGTTAAAGATTCAGTTTTAACTTGATCTTAGTAAAGAACCCCTATTGTTTCTTCATCTCTTTTAGTTTTCTTTAGATCTAGATTCTTGTGATTCTCTGCGTTTAGGAAGTGGTTTAGAGTATGTATGACTCTTGGGTTTTATTTTCTCTTTATCCGATTTATATTTTGAAAAACAAAAAAAATATTTTAATTTTGTTTTTCTTGTTTAAAAATTTAGTTTGCTAATTGTAGCATAGGTTGTCTTTTTACAAAAGAAATAAGTTATTTTTCAAAGTTCCTTTATTTCTTTTTCCCTAAAGTTTTGTAGTTTGCATCGTAAAATGGAAAACTCATTCTAGGAAACTTTTGCATCATAGGATCATGGAATTTTATTTTGAGAAGTTTGCATTTACAAAGATTTACAAGTTGTTTCTTTCAATTTGAAGTATCTAGTATGATTTTTCACAAATGCTCTAAAGTTTTTCTTCTCTTTTGTCTCTTCCAAATACCATAAGTTGCACATATGTACCCTTCTGAGTAAGTCAATCCAATAAAAAATAACGCCTAACACTTAAATCAATTAGACTTTTTTCTTGTAGGGTTTTCCAACTAGTCTAGGCTCTAGGGCCTTGAATTATGTGTGGAGATGAAACTCTTCAAGGCCATCGACAAAAACATAAGATATTGTGATAGGTAGTGTCAGAGTCCAGTGTCGTAAGAGTCAACTGGGACCCCCATCTAACATAGGGGATAAACATGAAGTCGCATAAGGAAAGGTAGAGGAGATAACCCCTCCAAAGTTGAACCAAGTGTAGTGGGGATTGCATATTGAGGGTCATTCTTGGGAATTAAACTGATCGCATTTGACTACGGAGCCTTGTGGACCTCAAATCCGTTCGAGATATTTAGTTTTCTTCTAAACCATTTTCCTTTGGTACCCTTGAAAAGATTCAAACTTTGTTATCTTGCTCATTACGATCAATTCAACTGTCAACTGTACCCTCCTGGTGACTGACTGTGAGCTGGAAACCTAGTTGCCTATTTTTAGGGACTTACATGGGTGACTAGAGGGTGTACCGCAATACCTAGGGAATACGTTGGATTGTTCTTTACAGAGTATACCTAGAGGGTGTTTCCATGTTCGAGTTACACTTGCACCAGTAAGTTTCTTTGGTGTCGATTGGTGTAACTATTCTTCCTACTAGTCAGTTGTTTTCTTGATTTGTTGTTAGGAATTTTTTTAGTGTGTGATCTATGTTTCATGCTAGCTAAACCTTATAGTGTTGGTTGATCATTTCACAAGGTGGAAGATCAACAACTCCGTCATTCGCATGGACTTCAAGGCATGTTGCCGGTTACTTTGGATGCACCTCCACCACCATTGAGGCACATGCTAGATCAAGAAGGCTCATTCAAATCTACTAGGCCACATGAAACTGTACCTGAGCCATCTCCGAGAGAATACTTTCCCGCATTGTAGGAATCCATTGTTTCTGACCTCACGATCGAAGGTTTCAGGCCAACAAATACTCTGATCACTAACTTATCAGCTTCCCTTTGAATTCAGATAGTCCCTCCCGAGGTGACTTCACCTAAATGATAGTTCCTTCGGTGAGCAGAGATGGAAGAAACTAGTGATACTTCGTCAGGGAGTCCTCATACTCCCATCTCGATTGTCATAGGAGGGGGCGTTTTACCTCCTCCCCCACTTCCACCTGTTAGGACTACGAATGTCCAAACGCCCACTTCTTTGGGCAGTGGCACAATCCCTTCAAAAAATTTAACCATTGTTCCCTCCATCCAAAATGCGTATGACGCTCCGTTTTCATATGGATGTCGAGTTTCGACTCGATTTTGGTTATAACATACTCTAGTCTATAGACCGTCGGTATGGGGGAAGGGAGATATAATGCTCCCTTGCAAGGACCCACCATGGGAGCCACTACCCCATTCAACTCTATTCCTTACGGTGGGGGTCACATCCCCCCTTCATCCCCGTCGCTCAGAGGCACTTTCCAGCAACCGATCCGACTTAATACCAATTATATTTTTTTCAGTGGAGGGAGTCTTGGACCTTAATCCTATATGACTCTGATTGGATCCATGCCATTTTTTTTGTTCAGTGCAATTGGAAATAATGATTTCTGATTTTCTGCTTTCTCGACCAAGGGAAACCTCGTTTTTGGTCAACAAAACCCTACACAAGGTTTCATTCCTTCATAGGGAGAAATGATAAGAGTTTACTCCTCAGAAGGTCTTGGAAATCCTTGGAAAGGATCAGTTCCTTTGCAAGGGATGTCAATCGGGGGAAACCGCTCCCACACTCTATGGAACCCTAGGCAAGGTTCAATACCTATGCTAGGAGGGTCGATTGGGGGCATCCCCAGCCAAGGTCCTTTGAATATTGTACATGGATCGATACTCGCACATGGAATATAATCCAACTTCGGGAATCAACTGACGATGCAAAATCAAATGGAGGCCCCTTTTACTAGATAGGGAAACCATGGTATCTACAAAAAACAAGGCTAACAGTCAAAATTTTCCTGGAAAACTGGTGCCAACAAAACTCCAGGCCCCTCTTTTCATGTAAATACGCCACAACCAAGACTACCTTTTCTGGAAACTCTGCATTTTCCAGACTTTTCGAGACTTTTAAACGAACTGATCTATCATGATCCGTGTTGGGCCCCCATGCCGACTATGTTTCCCTTCGACATCCCTAAGTTATAAGGCTAGCCTGGTGAATATCCAGGTGATCATGTTACGAATTTCCACTTATGGTGTTCATCCAAGTCGTTAAAGGATGATTTCATTCAGTTGTGTTTGTTTCAACACACTCTTATAAGGGGTGTAGTGAAATGGTATAATGAGCTTGATAGCTTGATGTACACTTGCGTTAATGACCTGGCTATGGTTTTATTGAACCATTTCTAGTTTCTATTAAGATACAATGTCGACACTATGTTGTTGGCCAACTTCGAGCAGAAAAAATATGAACATATCTCACATCTGTAACGACCTCCTCGTTACGACAACAACTCTGATAGTCGGTGCAAATATTTGTATTTATTTTTGTTTATTGTTAAAAGAGTGTGCGCGCGTGTACAAAGAAAACACACACAATTGACTCTGCGTCGCCACTCAACGACGAATAAGACGCAACCATGATGAACATAACAGTATGACAAGGACGCAAGACAAATAACTGCATGCATAAACGACGATCAACGACAACAAGTAAAACTGACTAACTTCCCATCCGTCCTACCCTGCAATGGTTAGGACCTCCAAGACACATAAGCAACGCTCAAGCCCAGGTTCCCATCGATTTTAACCATTTAAGGTCTCAGGGTTGGCGACTGTTCTGAGGAACATGGAGTTGCTACATCCCACTCGATGCAAGCAAACCAACACACAAAGCTTACGACCCAGCACAAAATTAATTTAAGCAAGGGACTACAATCTACAAGTTTTCTAAGGCCATTTCATCGCGCTACTTTAGATCATAAGTTTTCATCAAGGTACCCTCTAATTCTACAGTGGAGGACCTTATGGTGCAAGTCCGACCATGACTGGATTTAGCATTTAACAATATAATTAATCGTTAGACTCGCAAAACCTTGTATAGTTACCAATATCATTTAACGTAGTGACTGTCATTTAGTCTACAACCTAAATCAATTTATGCAATATTCTAAGGTCGTTCAACGCAATCATGAAAAATCCACAATAACATTAATGCAATAATCTGAATTGACACATCAACGATAGATAATTATGGACTAACAATTAATGCAACCAGGCCATATTTACAATCAATACTTAGCGCAAAATTCTAAAATCATTATGACACAACCTCTCTCTTTTCTTATGAGATATCATCTAAGTTAATAAAATATCCTGATAATATAATAAAATGATAAGGTGAATTAAAGGATCCACCACATAACGCCATCGAATGATAAAAGTCAAGAAAAGAAATTAATGTATAATTAGAAGGAGTGGGACATTATTAAAATAGAGGAAAACTAAATTACCTTCTACATGTCGGATATATGTATCTTACCCGAACCATTGAAAAATATAATTACATAACCATTACATAATCATTATCATTAATCATTTTACATGATCATTACCATTAATCATTTTACGTTGCATTCCATTACATCCAATAGCATATATAAATGTCAAGATTTTTCGGATTAGGTCCAGCGCCATGCAATAGGTCTTGTGCATCTCATGAGCGTTAAATGAGTTGATACAAATTATTACTACGATTGAAAATGTACAAATTTTCAGATGCCAGAAAACGTTCAATTACAACTGTGATTGCAGACGTACAAGTTATTACTACAACTGCCACAATTGCCATCGATATTGATGATAACTAAGAGGCAATTATGAGGTGGTTGGTTTAGTTTTTTTTTTATCAAATAAAAGCATTATAACAGTTTTGAAATCCGCCGAGATGAGATAGAACATAGTTCCCTTTTCTTGCAATAGTAATAGTTTATAATAGTTTTAAAAGCCACTAAGAAGATATGGAACAAGGCTGCAATTTTGCAAACCGAGGAATCAATTTCGATACTTTTAAAGTCACTGATATAATATATAACAGAAGTAATTCACATAGTAGTTCGCAAATGTTAATGACTCCCTCTCCCTTACTGTATTCACCGCCAGAGAACCCTATCGTTGTCGTTTTAAGTTATTACGAATCCTTGAGATTAACGCACAGCCATTCTGCCAGAAAAGGGCATTCGACAACATGCATCACGGAGCTCACAGATGTGTGGGCGTGTCAGGGAGCAAGGGAGACTAAGCACGCATGTAGGAGAATCCGATTTCGTGGCAGTTGTCAAGGCGAAATTCAGAAATCAACATTTAAGATACTAGGTAAAAGTGGCCAGCCCCAGGCAATGCGTTTTTACATTCGGTGGTCAACACAAATGCTGAGACGGTCACGTTGCGTTCAGAAAAATAAAGAGGAGGCCCGAGTTAAGTAAAATAAACACGATTTTTGCAACTCCCAAGTAATCCACCCACGGAAGGGCAGGTTAAACGCCAGTTGTCGTGACCGAGGAAATCATGCAGGTGGTTCACGCATCCATTATCTACTGAACGCATGTAGCACCCAGGGAAGGGTCTGTTGTGTTGAGATGGACAGAGAGTTACTGTAAGCGCGTTGAACATGGACGCGACCAGACACCCAGGCAATAGTTTGTTTGTGAGTTTCGGTACAAATTTAGCTTAACTGCTTCCTTTCTGCACAGGTAGAAGCAAGTAGATAGGATGGTCATTATGAAATCAATAATATCAGCAGGTAATAAAATTACCGGTCAATCCAAACTTAAATGAACGAAATCACGGGCCCAGCAAGGCGCCGATCATCGACAGACATTCTTGCATTTCGTCAAGGACAACCTGCAGGAACGGGGGTGCTTTGGTATGAAGGACGTGTCAATAGGAACACAATATTGTCAGTCCTTTGGTTGCTGAATCGAAAAATCCCTTCATTCTCTTGATTGGGATCTCAGTTGTCTATGAAAAGGATTCGATCAAAGAGTCGTTGCTATAATTATCCCCCCCCATCGATCGCTATCCTAACCACCGTGGAAGGGTTTCTGGTAATAAAAAGGCTGTCAATCAACCAAGGGTGTACAACGCCTCCGAAGACAATAGAGATCTGCTGAAAATTGATTAGGCAAGAGTGCTGGGCAGAGAACACAATGGGAATAAAAAGACGAGCTACGAGGGTAGACAGACACACAGTCCCCACACCGAGAAGGAAACAAAAAGTGTTCCCCCCCACGCCTTCACAGCACCATCGCAACCAAGAATAAATTTGTGAATGAGGAGCGCAACGATAACTCTCCAACTAACCTGTGGTCTATTGTATATCCAACATTTCACTAAAACGGGAACCGTCTCGAAGTGAATTAAATCTAAAGACAGAGAACTAACGGGTATAAAGTGCTGCATAAATACTTTCTCTATCTCCCATTTATATTAGATGGAATTATTCAGTACAGAAATTTCACATTCGAAGCCAGCACACACACTATTATTATCCATCAAGCATCATACAACCACAAAAAAAAAACATTTTTTTTTTTTTACTAAAGTTCATCATGTCCCGTACAACAAATTTAAATCTGAGCATAAGTTTAAAAGCATGCTACGCTACATAAGACAACCATACCATTGCCTTATCTCCCACCGCGAATGGTGATTTCGCGCGTCGTGCCGCTCCCACTCGCCGACCGTAGAGACCTCACCGGTACCTCCCAGCCAATCGCTAGGGGTACTCTGCTTCCCCCTTAGCCCTCCAAGCTGCAAAGGGGCCACACACACTCCATATAGTATACCTAGCTTCCCAGCTCACCCCCAAGGCTGAGCTACCTCTCTATTCCCAGCTGCGAAAATCCCAACTCCTCACAAGCAATCAGTCCAGTCCCCATTTCGACAGCATAACCATACCTAATAGCCCATCCTCCCTTCTTCCTCATCTATCTTTCTTTTATAGAGTTTTGAGACTCCCTCTTTCCCTAAATCACATTTAACTCAAGTTTTAATGAAAACCCCTAAAAATTCTCTATCTTACAAGTGTCACTCATCCCCCATGTTTCTCCAAAATTATATTCTTTAACTTATTAATTGTCTATGTTTCATTTATTACTTAATTTCCCTATTTTCGTTAATCCCTTCTCCTTTTTTTTTTTTTTAAACCAAAAAAAAAGTAAATGCGCTAATTAATATTTTCATTTTATTTTTAAATTTGTAACTTTTTATTAATGGTAGAGGCGGTAGGGACTAATAAATTAACGGAAAGAGAATCCATTATTAATTTTCTTTATTCTATAAATTAGAGATTATGGAATACACGACAATTTTTTTA
>ML869434.1:8609-20475 GCA_009831015.1 Picea engelmannii | reverse complement strand
AGTGCTCAACATGTATTATGGGGTTAGACTTCCCATAAAATAGTTGTGTACCTTGAAAATTGATGTTCATCTCTTCTATCAGTTGATCGCTACTAAGGAATCTGCATCGAATAGCTCTCTTTGCATCCTCCCAATCCATAATTAAGGCTCTGTGAGTGGTCCACCATCTAGATAGGGTATCCTTCAAAGCTATATCAAAAATTGATATTGTTTGAGTTGGTGCAACGTTTATGTCTATGTCAGTGAGAAAGTTGTCCAAATCTGAAGTACCATCATATGTTGGTTGATTCCTTATCTCGGTTCCAATCCATCTCGTTTCCCTGATATTTGTGCAGCATCTTGAGAATCGTTCGTCTAAGCCTTGCTACCAGCTATCAAAAGCTAGTTCTAAGTCCTCATAGGCTAATTGTATATTCCTCCAACTTACAGATCCATCTGCAGTGGGGTTAATATCATCTGGCCTCATCCTTGCTAATATGGTGTATAATTGGTCAAGAACTTTTGACTCAATGTTATTATTCATTGGCTCAGCATATCTAGGTCCCAAGTAGGGATATAAGGGTTGGACTACCTTTATTCCATCTGCCTCAAACATCATGGTGTCCCTCTTTAAGTCAATGACAACATAGTTGTCATAGGCCCAGTCAATTCCTAATAAGGTATGGTAGGGATATTTGTCTCCCATAATTTTAATCACTTTGAAATCAGTTTTTGTTTTAACTCTCGCAACATCTACCTCGATATCTTCCAGCCTTCCTACTGGAAAATGTAGTATTGGTTTGTCATTCTCAGTTGGATGGGGGAATACACTAATTGAAGTTTCCCTAGATCCTCCCAAGTCTTTTTGGGTAAAATATCGACATTTGATCCCAAGTCCGACATGACATATTCAATCTCAAAGTCATCTAATAGGGCTTCCAACCTAAATTATTTTCCAGTTTGCACCTTCCTTCTTTGTGTTGATGAATGCAGCTATGTGAGACATTCTCCAGCTTACAAACTTGTGAGATGTGGATCATTGCAGCTATGTGAGTCTTTCTCTCAGCTTACAAACCTGAGACAAAGCCTCTAAGAAGGGTATGTGGTTCCTACCTGAGACAGAGCTAGGAACGTAGAAATGACCTCCTCCATTCAGAGGGTTGAGAAGAACTCCAGATGATTATCCAATGGGAATGGTGATCTATTGAGTTAGATGTGCATGTGGCTGAGCACAAGGTGAACGTGTGAAATCCCAAAGTGTTGGGTGCATCGTCATGTGAAAAGAAATGAAGATGATGTATTAGCCTCCTCTGAGCAGCAGATTTGACGAGAAGATTCCAGATGATCCTCCTTTGTGAGGTAGTGGGAAAGAAGATATATAGAGTGGGCGTGCTTGTGGATGAGCACAGGTGAATGTGTGAAGATCGTTCTCCGTAATGCAATGAACCAAAGATATGACATCCTTATGGATGTGACCCTAATGGATGAGCACTAGTGGGTGTATCAGATCCTTTGCTATATATTGTTCAAGAGTCAGACCTGCATGTAACCATAATTGTTATGTAAAGGGTACAGGTCGGCCCCACCTTAATGTGATTAATAATAAATGTAAAAGATAATTAATCTGGTTAATATTAATTATAATTATAATTATAATTATAATGTGACTGAGAGAGGTCGGCCATGCTGAGCCAATAGACACTTTTGTTGATAGGACAAGTCAATATAAGTAACGGAATATTCCTCATTGTGGAATCATATATTTCACGTGAGTTTGGAAATGTCAGCAAGTACACTTCTTTGGGAAAAGTGTGCACCTCTCTTGGGCACTAGAGTTCTAGGGTTTGATCACCCTCTTGTGTGCTAGTTATTTCTTGGTGGTGAAGGTCTTTCTCTTAAAAAATATAGCAAAGGATTTGGCTAGGTTTTCTTCCCTTGTTGAGAAGGGTTTCCCAAGATACATCGTGTTCTTGTGCATGGTGCTTCTTCTTGTGATCTTGGTTGTTGCAACATTTATGGTTATGGTTAAATGATAAAATGGAATGAACTTCAAGCTTAAACTAACTTATTGAAAAATCAACATGGTATCAAAGCATAGGTCTTGAAAGAACCCAATGAACAAGCATCCACCAAGTCTCAGCTCACTTTTGCAGAACCATACGGCCCCTTCTAGGGTTTCCAGAAAAATTTGTATGGCCCTCCTTTCAGTAGTGATTCATCCCTTAATACTTGGACCTTGGGGACACTTTTGGAATAGGGGAGTACAGTCTCTTACAATGCATCTCCAGAAGCTCTCAAAACAAAATTCCGAGAAATTTTGATTTTTGGCCCTAGGGTTTCTAGGGTGCCGAAATTTCTTGTAGAATATTATTTCTAGATTTCTAAAGAAACATTCTCCTGAATCAGCAAACATCTCTGTGACATTAACACGTTGATTGTTGGCAGTCATAATTCCAATATAATCCAAGGTTTCTAATACAACATAATCATTAGGTTTTCAAAATCCAATCAGCAAGAAATTGAAGAAACCAATCAAATGAAGAGAAGAGCATTAGTAGAAGATAGGCTTGATGGAGCAAGCAACTTCAGCTCCTCGAAATCAAGGCTTATTCTCACTCTTGAAGAAGATGACCTCTTGGATGTGACAACTAAAACTCTACCATTCATAACTACGGATATAGAGAAGAAGATAAGAAAAGAAGAAGATATCAAAGAAAGAAAATTAGTCATGTACTTAGTAAGAGATCACCTCTTGCCCTGTATTGCCAATCTGAAGACATCCTATGATATGTATGAACATTTAAAAGGAATGTTTGAAAGTGATAACACTCTTAGACCTCTTACCTTAAAGAGACAACTTCAAAGTAACAAGATGACGAAGGGTGACACAGTTGCACTCTTCTTTATGAAGTTATCATAGATTAAATAACAGCTAGAGACCATTGGGGAAATCATGTCTGATAGAGAACTTGTCTTAAACACTCTCCATAATCTTCCAAAATTATGGGAGGCTTTCATTCAGAGTATCAGTGGAAGAGAATATCTACCAACCTTTGTTCATCTATGGAAAGATTGCACTCAAAAAGAACTTAGACTTAGAAATAGAGGAGTGGAAGATTCCTCAGAAGAAAATCATGCTCTTGCACTTCATACAAAGAAGGGAGGAAAATTCAAAAGAAATTTCAGGAAAATATTTAAAGGTGAAAATTATTCATCCAATCCAGGTTATCAAAGAAGAGATGCTTAAGAAATTCAGTGCTTTAGATGTGACAAGTATGGACACCTTGCAAGAAATTGTCCAACCAGGAAGAAGGGAAGACAATATGCTTCCACCGCTAATATTGATCCAGAGCCACCTCAAAATAGTGAAGAGAAGAGAGAGGAGAAGCACTTCCTATAAAAAGACATGACTACAAACTAGGTAAATCAATTGATCTCTAATTTTATAGTTGATTTCATTTTTCAAATAAATGAAGGATATTATTCCTAGTACGGGAGCTCTCAAAGACATGGACCATTATCCCTAGTACGGGAGTCCAAACCATATTTAATTTGTTCATTATACAAGAAAAAGAAAAAGTGTTGTCCTTGAAAAAGAGATAGCCTTTCAAAGATCTAGAGAATCTCTGATGGAGATTGACAGTAAGACAAAATACCTTCTCCGCCTTCAGCTGTTCAGAGGGAGACATACCTTATTCCAGTTGATCTAGTTGTTCCAGTTGACATATTCAGAGATATTTCAGTAGGGCATAAAAGGCCTACCTAGACTCACTATGCAAAGAGGAAAAGAAACATACAAGCCTCTCAAGGCACATCCCGAGAAAACAAAAGAGGTTTTCGAGCTATCCTTCAGTCATGGACTATTTCATTGATGTTGAGCCTCCTTGTATTAAAAAATCAATAGGAGAATAGGTATCAAAAGATGCCATAACAGAAGAATACTAGTATATATTAAAGAATGATGCATAAGATATTATTCAAGGACTAGAAGGGAAGTCTATGGTAACTTCCAGGTGTTTCTATAAGATCAAGCATGCAGTTGATGGAAGTGTTGAGAAATACAAAACAAGATCTATAGCTAGATATTTCTCACAAACAGGGGGAGTTTTCTATGATGAGACACTTGATCCAGTAAACCCGATAGACTTCCATCTATACTACCATCCATGAGCTGGAAACTATATCAGATAGATAAATTCTTGATGAGTTTGGATTTCAGCAAGAGTGTTTTTGATCCAAAGCTATGGCAGTGTTGATGATGAGAACCTGATTTTGATGACTTATTCAAAATCCTTGTTGTTGGATATAAGTAACCCTTGACTTCTGAATTCGAGATGAAGAATCTGAGTATGATGCACTACTTCTTGGGACAAGAAGTATGATAGAGGATCGATGAGATTTTTCCTGAGTTAAGGAAAATATACAGTGAAAATATTAAAGAAGTTCATGTATGAAAAAATGCAAAAACCACTATGATGGATTTAAAAAGAAGAAGATTGATGATGATTCAGACGAAACTGATCCACGGCCGATTGGATCAATGATGTATCAGGTTAACACCAGACTTGATTCATGCTATGCAGTGAATGTAATTAGTAAATTCATGAGTCAACCAAGATAGACTCATTGGATAGAAGTAAAGCATGCATTGAGATATATATGAGGCACAATTGGATATGCATGAGATATGCCTCCAGTGTGAACTTGAGTTTATAGGACATGTCGATTGAACAGAAAGTACAGTGGACTAGAAGAGCACATTCGATTGATGTACTACCGAAAAATTTTCCATGGTTTCCTATTGCAGCAGGAAACAAAACTCTGTGACCTTAAGTACCACAAAAGTAGAGTATATAGTAGTGAGTATGCGAAGCAATGTGGCTTCACAAGCTTCTGACAGATTTACTTGACCATGAGAAGGATCCTATGATGATAACCAAGAGTCGTGTGTAAAGCTCCTTGAGAACCTAGTGTTTCCTAATGGATCGAAACACGATGAGATGAAATATCCTAATGTCAGAGATATGATGCAAAGGAAAATCGTACACATATAGTACCTTCCTACACATGAGCAGATTACAAACATCTGCACCAGACTAACTTAGTGAAAAATGCCTTCCTAGTTGAGAGGAACTATTGATGACTCCATCTAAAAACAAAATTTAGAGTACATCCATGTGAGACTTGGCATGATGAAGAATTCCTCCCTAGCTGAGAGGGAGTGTTAATGAATGCAGCTATGTGAGACATTCTCTAGCTTACAAACCTGTGAGATGTGGATCATTGCAGCAATGTGAGTCTTTCTCTCAGCTTACAAACCTAAGAGAAATCCCCTAAGAAGGGTATGTGGTTCATTCCTGAGACAGAGCTAGGAACGTAGAGATGACCTCCTCCATTCAGAGAGTTGAGAAGAACTCCAGATGATTATCCAGTGGAAAAGGTGATCTGTTGAGTTAGACATGCATGTGGTTGAGCACAAGGTCAGCATGTGAAATCCTAAATTGTTGGGTACATCGTCATGTGAACATAAATGAAGATGATGTATTAGCCTCCTCTGAGCAGCAGAGTTGATGAGAAGACTCCGGATGATTCTCATGTGTGAGGCAGTGGGAAAGAATATCTGTAGAGTGGACGAGCATAGGTGAACGTGTGAAGATCTGATTATTTTGTGTAATGCAGTGAACCAAAGATATGACATCCCTATGGATGTGCCCCTAGTGGATGAGCACTAGTGGGTGTATCATATCCTTTGCTATATATTGTTCAAGAGTCAGACCTGCCTATAAACCTAATTGTTATGTAAACGGTACAGGTCAGCCCCACCTTAATGTGATTAATAATAAATGTAAAAGATAATTAATCTGGTTAATATTAATTATAATTATAATTATAATGTGATTGAGAGAGGTCGTCCATGTTGAGACAATAGACACTTTTGCTGATAGGACAAGTCTTATATAAGTAAAGGAAGATTCCCCATTGTGGAATCATATCTTTCACATGAGTTTGGAAATGTCACCAAGTACACTTCTTCGAGAAAAGTGCGCACCTCTCTTGGGTGCTAGAGCTCTAGGGTTTGAGAACCCTCTTGTGTGCTAGGTATTTCTTGGTGGTGAAGGTATTTCTCTTGAATAATATAGCAAAGGATTTGGCTGGGTTTTCTTCCCTTGTTGAGAAGGGT
Source organism: Picea engelmannii (assembly GCA_009831015.1). NCBI lineage: Eukaryota > Viridiplantae > Streptophyta > Pinopsida > Pinales > Pinaceae > Picea > Picea engelmannii. The sequence goes on along the minus strand of ML869434.1, from coordinate 14,315 downwards.
TTCCCAGGATACGTCTTGTGTTCTTGTGCATGGTGTTTTTTCTTGTGATATTGGTTGTTGCAACATTTATGGTTATGGTTAAATGATAAAATGGAATGAACTTCATGCTTAACATAACTTATTGAAAAATCAACACTTTGTACTCTCTATGTATTCTTCTCAGGAAGGTTAGTTGTTACAATGGTTTCTGGAGTTCCCTCATCTCCCAGGACTAGGTACAGGGTATTCTACAACTTCTTAGTAAGTTGGTCATCTCCCAGGATCTCAGAGAATAATTGAAACCACAGGTTAATTAAATTTTTGGACTGCTCAAGGTGTCTTCTCGAGTTTACAGGATTCCTGGGTGGAGGTGGTGAGGCAGGGGCTTGAGAAATCTTAGGTTGAAGGGTGACTTTAGGAGGATTTCCCCTCATTTATGGAGCAGAGACATCGTTCAATATTTCTATTGCATCTTTGAAAAATAGTTTTTGTTTCAAAGGATCATACATGTCATCCTTGGGGGTTGTTTTCTGAATCTTGGGCTGATTGTTTGCATCTGCCCCAGATTTTGCTCCTCCACGAGTGATGATTTCGAATTTTGGTATCTTCCCTTCGAATTCCCTCCTAAGTTCTGAGCCTATGAAGTTATCTCCTCTTTTATGAACCTGATCCTCCCACTTTGCGATCAGATATGGGAAATCTTCAGTTGTATGAACATTAGTTTTGTAGTGTGAACACCATGGTCATCTTGGGTGAGGACAGTCTCTATCCATATGTCCTTGTTCATCGCAATTATAACATAGGCCTTGTCCTCTTCCTCCATTCCTCCCTCCTCTAAATCCGCCTCCACCCCCATTACCCTAGCTCTTTCAGGCCTTTAGGGTGTTTCGTTTACCTTGACTGCAGTATGATCCAGTCTATCGACAAGCGCATCTAATGCTCTACATTGGTTTGTAGCATGCATTGTAGACCCACAGAATTCACAATGTATTGTATTAGGCACAAGTGTGTAATTCTTCATGATGGGTCAGTTCCTTGGTGCATGCCCATGAGTTCAATAGATTTCCCAGTACTCAACTATCTGGGTAGGTTGGGTGCTTGGAAAAGCATGGTATTGAACTGGTGCATGGAATGGCGTAGCTATTGATACCTGTGTAACTTCTCCCATTGTTCCTATAAGAGGGGGACCCATCAGGTTATGGGGAGGTCACATTCCCCTTATCCACAGACACTCATTTTCTAGATGCCCCTATGAATAGCATCATGTACACCAAGCTTGAGGTCATCCTGGTCTAGGTAGATTTAATTCCTAGATCTTCTCCGTGAGTGCCGATATATTTCCCTAGATTTGCAACAGGTTTGGATCTATCGGAGGTCTAGTTACCCTCGGGATCTCTAGGTATCTCTCCGTGGATTCAATCTTCATTGATTGTTCCAAAGCATCTATCAAGGTGTTTATCCTCTGTTGCGTCAGGGGGATTCATGTCAAGGGTAGCATCCCTTGGATGTACCACTCCCTTTGATGGTCTTCATGAATTGGATGTGTTAATCTCCCAATAGTATCCTTAAACTTCTGACTACACTCCCATGCGGACTCACCCTCTCTCTGTTGAATCTCCCGCAACTCAGAGACAGCTTGCTTCTCTGACTGAGGTAACTTAAATTCGATGATGAATTTTTGACGCACCTGGTCAAGGGTAAAGGCTTGTCCTTGCAACCCAGGTTCAATAGACTCCATGTACCATTTGAGGGATTGGCCTCTCAAAGTAGTCTGGAATTATACTAACTTGTTCGCATCCAGGGTTCCTCTAGACCTCCAAATGGCCTTGCATAGAAACCAGTGTTGTTCTCCTTTACCCCGAAATTCTGGGTATCATGTGATCAATCCTCCCGTGTTTCTAGCCATTTTCGGTGTTACTATTCATACCAAAATGAATCCTAATGGCCATGGTTTTGATTTACCAGGAGACCTTAATACCCTCCCACTGTATACAATTGTGGGTTTTGACGAAGTGACTGAGATTGACAGAATAGAAATTGCTTGAGTATGGAGTATCGATCTTACCAAGGGTATCGAGGGAAACTGGGGGACAGTCAACTAGGGGTTGGTTCCACTGAATTATGGGTGGGTTTCTTTGATCTCAAGGGTCTTGTTTTCTTTTTCTGGAGAAGCCTTCTCAACCTCATTCTCGACTCCTCCTCAGATTGGGGCCAAATATTCTTTGTCCTTCGCAAGATCTATACCTTCTTCGTCTTCTCTTTCTCCTACGCACTCTTCTTCCCATCCACTCACTTAGGGACTTCTTTCTCTCCACGCTTCTCTTTCCTGCAATATTAGACTAGTCAATATTTATTTTCTTCGCAACTTCCGCAACTCTTCTATCTTTCTTTCACCCATTTTTCCTGGTCTGATTTCTTTTTGCAACACCTCAGATTACTTCGTTTCTTTCTTTACCTTTCCCTGCAACCATTTATCAACTATGGTGGCTCTCCTCAAGGTTCGCTCGCTTCTTTCACTTTCCTCTTGTCGATTCCCCATCTTTCAAAGAACCAATTCTCCTTCTTAGGTCAAGAACCTGCCCCAATATAAACCCACCCCGAGCGCATGTGTTTAGGATGCCATCTCACACGAGGGAACAATTAACATCCCCTCTTCCACCAACAATACTTTGATCCACTGGGGAATTTCCCTCAGTAGTATTCTATGCGACCCTTTCTTGAATATCGCTTCTGCTCATGAAATATATTGGTGATTATTCGTTGTAAATTCGATGATATAGCCTTCCAGAGACGTGTTAACCCAGAAATCCACTACTCGAGTAATCTGGCGATTCATTCAATGAAGCTCTGCTAGCCTTTTTGTATCCCAAGTACAGATTTCTTTGACACGTTCTTTGAACTCTGACCCTTCATGTAGTCGAACTACCCAATGGAACATATTTTCCAGGAATTCTACCCAAAAGATCTCATATTGTTCGCTCGATCTTTCCGAGTAGAAGAGAGAATCCCTGGCGGCGTTCCAGTTAAAATTGCACAGCTCCACTTCCTTCCATATGAATGCATCACACTTGTGTTACCACCACTGTCGAACATCAGATCTGTGGATCCGAGGAAGCATCCTCCTTATAGGTTCCCTTTTAAAACCAAGGTCCCGACAACGGAACCATTTTGTTGGAGAAAAATTTGTCAGACTAGGGTCCTCTTCAGGGTACCAACAAAAAGGGTATCGATGTAGTCTAGTGCGCTAGCATTTTCATCTTTCTGAAAGGAAAGAAGTCTCACCAGAAGCGCAACCGAGACAAGAGAATTTAGGGAAGGGTAAGAAGAATTCTTATACAGATCTACAACATATCAATATTATTACCATTCTTGTGTAAGATAGATTATCCATATCAGATTCTTTAACACCTCATAACCCAAGAAAAGAGAACAAAGTTGCGTAGAACAACATAAAGGAATAAAGAAACATATGCATAACATACAGAACATAATATCATTCTATGGACACATAAATCATTATAAACAAGGGTCTTCTTTTAAAATTGATCATCGTCGTCATTTTACTATACCATAGGCCTTACTCAAAATACATGCACATCTTATAGCAGTCATATACAATTTCATGCTAGAGAGGACCAAAAAGTACATTTCAAAACAATTCTAGACCATATCGTATTTTGTCTAGTCCCGTGTCCTTACTACCTCTATAGTGATACAGGAATATTTCTCCTTGCATTCCTAAGCTAGCACAAAATCCCAGTTCTTACTATGCATTGCCCAACCCGATTACAATACAATCCATTTTTCCTGATTGAGAATCTGTGGTCTCTCTTCTCTTCTTGATTATGTTTTAACTTCTCCTCCCAAAACTGATCGTACGTTGGCCTCCAACCGTTTTTTGTCCCAACACCTTTATGTTGTGCGCTCTCTCTCTCTCTCAACCTTGTTTTCCTTCCGTTGCTTGGTTTTCTGACTATATGGTAGCTTGTGCAGCTTCTATTCATTAAAACGAAGGGCCCAACACATATAAAATAGTCACACATAAAACATATTAGCAAAAAGTACTACTTACATTATTTAACATAGTTTTAAATTTTTAAGAATAGATCTATGTTAGACCAAAAACACCAAAATAGCCTAAAAATAGAGAGAGAAGTAACTCCATGCCTTCAAAAATATGTATAAGACTGAAATACAAGCCTCTTTGAGGGAGAAACCTCCTTTTACAATACAACAAATGTACAATATGAGATTATCCTAAAACTATATCTCCTTGGTATATATATATATATAGGAGACCAATGGTACAATTACAATTAAAAGGTTTAGCTGACAATAACAATAGAAATACAAAAAGGCAATATCTAGGTATTTGCATGGGGTTTTATGTTCAACATGGGCCTTTGTCTAGGGGATTAGCATGTCCATCCCCTTCAAACAAGTGTTTCCCTCAACACTTGATTAGCAGCAAATGTTTTTGTATGAATAACACATCTTCCCATGTCACTTCTTCTATTGGTAGGTTCTTTCACTTTATGAGGTACTGAGTAATTGATTACTTTCACAGCTACTTAACCCTTGTTTTGAGGATTATTTATGGTTCAAGTATGATTTTCCCTTCTTCTTCGGGGAAAATATTATTTATTCATCTGTAATAAATTAAACACAACAATCTAGTACTCCACCTTTCTAAGAAAGGTTGACATTAGAAAAGAAAATCACTCAATCATGATATGATTTATTAGATGAGCTAAAAAATGCTTGTATCAGAATTCCATTATTGCAAGCAATCAAAGACATTCCAATATATGCTAAGACGGTGAGGGAATTGTGTGTAAATAAAACAAGAAGGAAAAAGAAAGACCCAAAAACAATGCAAGTTATTGGTAAATTTGCAGTCCTTAAGTCGAGTAAAATCTATATGCAAAAATATGTTGATCCTCATAGCCCCATTGTAAAAATCCATATCAATAATGTTGTAATTGCAAACAAATTAATAAATCTAGGAGCAACAATAAATGTAATGACAAAAGATACCATTGATGAATTACAATTTTCAAATCTTTGTAATACACCCACAATTTTACAATTAACTAATAGATCAACAATAAAACCAAAAAGTGTATTAGAGGATATAATAGTCTCCTTGGATTTTTAAGAGTACCCTACAGATTTCATGGTTTTACAACCAAAATCTAAATTGGGGGAGACTCTTTAATATTAGGAAAACCTTGGTTAGCTACAGTTGATTCTTTTACCAGTTGTAGATCGGGGGATATGATAATTACACATGAGAATCAGTTAAGAAATTCAACCTATATCCGCATGTTAAAGCTGTAACTGAATCAAAATTCACACAACGCTTTCAAGATACAAATGATGATGAGAAAGTAGTGCAACTTGTTTTAACTATTGACCAAGTTATGAATCTAAAGAATGATATTGAAGAAAATCAAATCATCAATCTTATTAATAATTCTGTTTTTACTCAATATCATTGGGGGCAGCATGCTTTTGATCATAAATATATCTTGGACAAAAAATTTCAAGAAAATTGTACAATGGATACTTTATCAACACTTTTAGGTTCAATGTCTCCTACTAAATCGATATCATAATCAAGTATTGTAGATGTTGAAATTTTTCAAGGAAAACTCTAAATATCAATTATGAACTTGAAGAAATTCAAAAAGAACAATTAATCAAAATGCCACAGAAACATTCTAG
>ML869433.1:1788-12587 GCA_009831015.1 Picea engelmannii | reverse complement strand
TAATTCATGTTGTTAGCTTAGCTGAATCTTGAGATCTGGGTAAGAACCAGACTATCAATGTAATAGAGTTTTGTAATATTGTAGAGTTGGAAAGAGAAAGGGACTAAGATAACCTTGTCTCATACTTGTTGGGGAGTATCCTCTGATTACTTGTATATGTGACTCAATATGTGAGAAGAACCCGATATGCTAATACAAGTGGAGACCCAAATTTTGAATATATCATGTGTATCTAGTCTTTTGAATGTATTGAATGTTATTCTATATTATGTTTTGTGTCTGATATGCTTAATTAATTTCGTGTGAATGGGGATCCATCTCTGTTTCTTTATTCTCATTTAGGATATGTTCAGAACTGCTATAGGCTTAATCTATCTTGCGCAAGACTAACATGAATCTTGATACGTCAGAGATTTATCCAAGTATTCTCCTTACCCTTCCCTCACTTTCTTGTCTCGGTTGCGCTTCGGGTGAGACTTATTCCCTCCCAGGAAGATGAAAATCCCAGCGCTCTAGACTACTTCGGTGCCTTTTGTTGGTAACCTGAGAAGGACCTGTTGATGGGACTTAAGTCCCTAGACTCAACAGTAGGAACCAAACCCGCCATCGAGCCCCAATTAGACTCTGCAACGTTTAAAGATGGAATGGTTCTCCAGATCTTTTGATCTGACCAATTTACCAATGGGATTTATGTTTTCTTGTGAAGGCTCTTCCTTCAGTTAGGATTGTTCTTCTCTATATTTTCTCTTGAGGTGGGACTGGTCTGAGAGATGCAAGCCAGGATAAACCAACTTGAAAAATAACAAGATTAATTTTTAACTACCGGGAAGAGGTTGAGCTTGGGATAACCCACTACCTAAACATGCAGACAGTAATTCTATACCATAGGCCTAGTACTAATACATTAACCAAATGAGCATCCAATTACTGTATGAGAAACTAACTATCAGAAAGAAAACACATATGTAACAAGATGATGGCAAGCAAAATAATTCATCTACCATAACATTCATCACATGATAACACAACGATTTATCTTCATCATTAAAGCAAAGAACATTAAGACATTGCACCAGATAACTTGACAACATAATTGATTTCTCTTACTCATTACTGCATCATTCATGGAACAAGATCGGAAGTAATTCTTCTCCAAGTCCAATCATATACATCTCATGAAAATAGCTTGTCTTTGGTCCAGAAGGACTTTTCTATTCATAACAGTCTCAAAATAATCCTTCTTTCATATTCAGACCAACTGATAAAGAGTTCTTCACAAGTATTGGCCCATGAAAATTTGTGTTGTTCCATTGGAGCCGCATATATCCCTCTGATGTTCGTTGCATGGACCCAATAATTTTCTAGACTGGAGTTCAATTGTTGAAGCATGGTTCAGGCTCTGATCGGATGTTCTGCGAATTGTTGCACTTGCCCTAGCCTTGCATCGGTTATCTTCGCGAACTCTTTGATCCATAGCGAGTCTTGTTCGACATACAACTTGACCACCTCACTCAGGTCGATAAACTTATTGGGGGTGCCGAACTCGGGGAGCTCAAAATCCTTCATTTTTCCAACGATTTAACTTCGGTATTTCTTTCAAGTTCTTCGGCGAGGCCACGGGACGAGCTCTATTCGGTAGTCAGGAGGATTTTTCTTGCAATCAAGGTAGAGGAAGTTTAGCGATTAAGAAACCTATGATAAGTCATAAACAAACCGAAAAGACAGCGCGTACATATATAGCTCACTAGTCTCAGTTGTTCAATACTTACATGACCCCAGTCGCTCCTTCGAATGACCTGTGATGACCTATCCGAATCCACTGCTCCTCTTTGGTTTAAATCTATTATGTCGGCGTGCCATAGAGTGGAAAATCAAGTACGACAGACACGAGCGTCTGAATTGCCATAGTGATCACTTGACCCTTGGGGATGAAAGGATACGTCGAAGACGATCGTGCATGTGTATGCTCCCAAAAGGTCGGATGTCGTAAAAATAAAGTCGTTAAATTCCTCCAGAATCCATATCATCAAGCGTGTCAAACATCATTCGTCAATAATGGAGGTTTGGAAGTTTAAAAAGATCAGAAGGATCATACCGCACGTTCCCTGTAACTCTGATCGGTGACATTTACATGTTCTGGATTGCATTCGTCGAGCAGTTGTGGTGCATTGAGTCTTCAAAACATCATGTCACGAGGCGCAAGTGTTTTATTGGCACGCTCTATTCTTCTCCTTCATTTCTCTATAAATTCTGGGAGTTATGTGGGGAATTCTACGCATATGTCGAGCTTATATTCTCTGGAATTCTGGCCTGGCGAGTTTATCTTGGCGAAGTCCCACGTAGTATTCCTTCATCACATGCAGACGCCTGATTCCCTGCATTGTTTCATTATGGGATCCCCTTCAAACACGGGACGGGGTCTGCGAGGTAGCCGGAGTGCCAGGTCCGAGCCCCAGCGTGTCTGAGACTCTTTATTATTAGCTTCCCATGTCCTTGAAACTCCAACAAGAGGTACAGGCTCTTGCTTGGAGATGGTGTCGGCATTCTCAACGAAGATTGGGGTTGAAAAAGGTATGTATGAGAGAGGTATGCTAATTAACGTGGCTTCTCAGGAGAGGAAACCACGGAGAAGAGGAAGGCCTAGGAAAGATATGGGAAAAGGAGAGGAGGACCGCCTCCCAGCCGAGCTGAGTGTATGTCCAGCCCCTGAGGGGTATGCAATGCTTACCAACAGGTCGGAGCCGGTTGGGACTAGCAGTAGAGGAAGCGAGAGACGAAAGGAAAGGGAAAAAGCACTAGGCTCTCCCATCGAGAGTCCCGCTCAGCAGTTAGAGCGTGCCCAACTTGCAATAGTTGAACTCTACCAAGAGAATAGAGAGTTATAGAGCCAAATGGTGGTGAAGAACCGAGAGGTATCGATGTCGCAGGGTCGCGAAGGTAGCATAGTTTTCCTCCAGAGACGGCTTCGATAAGCGCAAGATACAATTGTGCAATTACGTGAGGCGCAGAGGATGACAGTGAAAGAGAAGCAGAAGACATTACAAGGTGCAAAGGATAGTCTGAGAGACGACCAACGCACAGGAGATACATAGTGGGAAGGTTCTTGCCTTGCGTCCCCGGAAGTGACACTTGACATTTTTTTCTCTTTTGTAAGGGTTTTATATTCTTACTACGACTGGGCCGGTTAGCTAAGTCGTAGGGGTTGTCTACTTGTATGTAAACTAAGTCTGGCGGGAGTTTTGATTGTATGAAGAATTTGAAAGTGTTTTGAATGTATCATGCTCCTTTCAGATGTGAATTAAACATGTCTTCTTATTTAAATTTGTTGATGCTCATCATGAGATTTTATAATTGTTATCATTGCATTTGTAAATTCGTTGATGTGTTCTCTGTTAAAACTTCTGATATCGGTTGATATTAACGTGGTGTTATTAACCGGGGGTCATTAAAAATATCTAAACATAAAGAGAGCACCTGACTAGCGGGTAGGAAATGAACTTGGGGACTTCATACACATTGAAATCACATAACGAGTTAGGTACAATGGTTGTCTATGCTTGGATGGCATCGGGAAAAGTAAAATTAATGCATGGTTTTCTTTGCGGGTTAACACGTTGTAACTTTTTCGATGCCAAAATTGTATGGGGGGTTGGCAATGTCACTTTTAATTTGCGCGGCGATTACTGTTATATTTATCTGCCGAAGCCGAATGGATCGGTCTTCGACACAATCCTTGCCGAGGCTTATTCGCAGAAAAGAAAGGATTTCACTGGCCGACGCTGATGGAGATCGACGCTTGGCTATTTCAAAATCTCAAGCGATTTCCTTCACCTTTTACCTCTACCGATCCCAAACTTCCTAAGGGAGTTGGGGAAAACTTTTAGATCGTCGATTCCTTGATTAGTTGTTAAGTTTCTTTCAGAGTTAAGAAGGTTCTTTGTTGTACGTTCAAGCAAACTTCAATCGATTCAATCATGAGACATAAAATATAAGCGAAGGCATCAGTTTCATATTGAAGTGAAAATAGGCAATGCAGAGGATCGAGTGGTACCCAAAAAAGGAAAAGGTCATAGACTTTTTTAGGGTGTGTTGAGTGCTCAACAAATGGCGATTTACTGGGCGAAAGAAGAATCTCTAGCTCCCCTTTGTTTCCCTAAGGGTAATAATTCCACATAGAACATAAAGCACACATATTTATTCATATATACATATATTATATTTATTATTATTTATTTTTTGACAGAAACGGTTAATGGGATTTGTATTAAAAGACAGCGACAAGCCACTGGTGCGGTTACAAAAAGTTCAGAGTTACAAGAGTTACATAGTCCAGAGACCAGAGGTACATAGAGTAACAATACTATAGAGACTACATCTTCTAAACATTAACAAACACTTAGATGCCTTGAATGGTTGTTACAAAATGCCACAAAGAAATATATCCTGCTTTTGGAAGTGCTTTATGGTTACTCCGTGCCTTTTCCCTTGGGTTGCTCTCTTTAATCTTTCCATTCCTTGTTCAATTGCTCCATTTGTTGCTCCAAGATCCTCACTCTCTCTTCGTGTTAATGCTTTGGATTCTCCATGTCTTTCCTCAGGTTCCACAGCTCCTCTCTCAGTCCTGACCTTGTGTAGAGAATATCATTCTCAAGTACCTCCATTCTTCTTCCTGCCTCGCTATCTAGGTTCTGAAAAAAATCCTCCAGGTTGATCAACAGGCCGCACAGCTTCTACACATCCTCTTCCAGTGCTGTAATTATTTCCTCCATGGATGGTTTGTTGCCCGAGCTTGATGCCATCTAGTTCCCTCGTTTGCAAATATGTTGGCTCTCCACAACTCCCTGGTCTTCTCCCTTTGCTACTTCGTCTTGGCCTCGCTACGCGGTGTCCCTCTACCTCTGTTGGGCCCCCTTCCTCCTACCTTTGTTAAATAATGCCTCCTTAGGCTCCTTGCGTTGCATGATTCACTGCTCGGTGGTATGGGCTGAGGATTTTTATTCTCCATCCTAATGATGGTGTCCTCCCTCATTTCTGAAAGTCATGCGATCTTGCTGAGATATTTTTGTCTTGTCTCTTGCTCCCCCATCTTGTCCTGTGTCCACTTGCGCTGTCAACCCGTTTTGAAGACTTACGGGATTCTCCTTTTGACTATAACTTCGTTGAGGCACATGTAACCTTTCTCCAAACGAGCTCCCACATTGGCTTCTTCATTCGCCTGAGTGTTGTTCCCTCTCAGGACGTGGAACAATTGGATAGAGTGGAATTGTCTCCAAAGTAAGTTGATTTTGTCTATAACGTGTTGAAGTTGTCCATTGGCCACTTTGGTGTTCTGGTTTAAGGCTTGGATTATTATCTTTGAGTCTCCCACCACTATCAAATCTTGTAAATTTAGGATTAAAGCTTGAGTGAGTCCTTGCCAGAGGGCAAGGGCTTTTGCCTTGTTATTGGAATCGATGCCTAATCCCCAGGCATATCTGAGGATGATATTTCCAATGGGATTACTAATTATCCCTCCTCCCCGTGCCTCTCCCGGATTTCCTTTTGAAGCTCCATCAAATGAAAGAAAGTTGGAATTCATGGATTTTTTCCACTCTTCCAGTTTGATCTTATCCATTCTGAGCTCCCGGCTAAAGATTGGGGAGTTTGAAGGACCAATTGCTGAAGTGTTTTGGAGACCAAGATGCCTAAGCCATCCCTCTTCTTCTTGTCCTAGGGGCCTCAGGTTTGAAGCCTTTATAAAGTAAGGCGCACTCTCACTGAAGAGATCTTTTATTCTTGAAGCTACTTGGGTCGGGGTTCTCTTTTCTTCTCTGAATAGACAGTTATTCCTTTCAATCCATAACTTCCAAAGGATGAATTTTGGAATCATTCTCCAAAGCGCTAAGAGGTGACCTTGATTGGCTATTCTGAACGGACAAAGAGCCTACCAATTCGAGAGCAGAAGATGGATTTCCTGCGGGAGGTTAGGGGCCAAAGCCCTTAGCCCAAGGGCTAGCTGCCAGACCTCACTGGCAAAAGGGTAGAACAACAACAAGTGATTCGTCGATTCCTCTTCCTGAAGGCATAAAGGACATCTAGAGGGTCCTTCCCACCCTCTTTTCCTAAGGTTTTCTTCCGAGAGAACACCCTTATAAGCCACTGTCCAAACAAACATATCTATTTTCAGGAGGGATTTCGCTGTCCAAATTGCCTTCCATAATACAAGGTCTGGGGGAACATGGCGGGTTGAGGCGAGCTGGGAGTAACCTGCAACTGTGGTGTAAGGCCCTGCACGGAGGCCCCAGCCTATCTTGTCTTTTCTTTTTTCACATAGGGGGGTTTTCCGTTGCAATAAATTCTTTAAGTTGGTCCATTCTTCTTCCAACTCTTGGGGTAGATTTGCAATTTCCCACTTGGACCAAGAGATATTTTCATCATTTCTTCAGGCCGAGATGTCCCACAGCTTGTGTAGTCTGTTGGTATGCATCCAGTCTCTAAGACGCCTTAGATCTTGCCTTATTAAGAGAGTTGGTTCGCCTAGGACTGAGTCCTCCCAGATGCTGATATCTTTCCCATTTCCTAGGATCCAAGTGATTTGCATACGGAATGCCTGCAACACCTTCTGGCAAAGGCTGAAGATTGGAGAGCCCTTCCCCAATTTGGTTGGATTCCCTAGACATTTTTTCCTAAATCCTCGAAAATATTTTTTCCAAAGGGCTCTTTTGCTCCAATTGGATTTCCCTAAGAATATATTCCATAAGATTTTTGCCCCCAGGGCCAAGTTTTGCGTATGGAGGTCCTTGAGCTAGAGGACCCCTTCAAGATAAGGTTTTGAAATTTTCCCCCAACTGATGAGATGAAGCTTCCTTCCCATTTGCTTTCCTCCTTCGCAAAGAAAATGTCTTATCAACGCTTCTATTTTATGTATTACAGATCTAGGTGCCAACAAGAGAGCACTTTGATAAATTGGAATACTGGCCAGCACTTCTTTAATGAGAACTACTTTGCCTGTTATGTTCAGCCAGTTAGCTCCCCAAGAGTGGATTCTATTTTTGATCCTCTCTATCATATGATTCCAGTGTGTAGATTTTGGATTGGCTTTGATGAGAGGGACTCCCAAATATTTAAACTCTTCCCAGATGGTGTTGCCTTCTATTCCAAGGATTTTTGAGATTTCATGCATTTCTCTTGGAGTGATGTTCCACCCATAAATTTTTCTCTTGGCCGAGTTGATCATGATGCCTAAGATTTCTGAATAGATGTCTAGATCCTTCTTGAACTTCTTAGTTGTTGCTAAGCTAGCGCCTCTAAGAAGCAATGTATCATCTGCGAATTGGGCATGGTTGATGTCCTTTACCCCGTTTGTAATTCGTAGTCCGGAGAGGTTGAGATGCCTTTGCCCGTGATCGAGCTGGAGACTAAGGATAGAATCTTGGAGAGCGTAGAGGAGAGGGGAAAGGGGGAAACCTTGACAGAGACCTCTGGTTGCTTGGAAGAACTTAGTGGCTCGTTCGTTTACCAATGGTGCAATCTAGGGCCCAGAGATACAAGCTTTGATCCAGTTAATGAAGGAGGGGGAAAAACCAAATCTCTCCATCACTTGAAACAGAAAATTATGCCTTACCCTGTCAAACACATTTGGTAAGTCGAGCTTGACTATCATACCTTTGTCTTTCCATCGGAGACTTGAGTGGAGGGCCTCTTGGACCAGGAAGATATTATCCATTATATGCCTACCTTTAATAAAACCCCCTTAATTTTTAGGAATGATAGCAGGAATAAAGTTTTTTAGTCTATTCGCTATGATTTTGGTAAGGATTTTATAGCTGGTATTGCAGAGGGAGATAGGGCGGAACCTGCCAAAGCTGGACGCTCCTCTTTCCTTTGGGATCAGTGCTAAGAAGGATGAGTTTGTTCCTCCTCCAATTCTGGCGCAGGATTGGGATTTCTTGATGAGTTTGGCGAGATCTGTCTTGATGATGTTCCAGCTATTTTGATCAAATATGGTTGTAATGTCATCTGGTCCTGGAGCTTTGTCTAGGTGCAGTTGATCTAGAGCCTCTTTGATTTCTTGCTGATCTATTTCCTTGGTTAACTTGATATTGATATCTTCATGAACACATTCTTGTATCAATTCCAGAGGATAGGAAGCTGGGTCGCTTGCAACTTGATGGGACTCTGTGTAGAGTGATTCGAAGGCTTGCACCGCTGCCTCTTTGATGCCCTCAAAATCCGTTATGATCTGATCCTAAGTGTGAATTTCAGTTACCGATTTGAACTGCTTCCGGGCCTCCGCTTGCTTATGAAAGAAATTAGTATTCTTGTCCACTGCTTCAAGCCAAAGGCACCTCGACTTTTGCTGCCAGTATCTTTCTTCCTCTCTACAAGCTTGGTGCCAAATTTTTTGCAACTTTGCCTCTTGTTGCCTGATTTCCTGTGAAGGGTCCACACCTTCCAATTCAAGCTGATGAGCTTTTAACTGTCTTTGTGCTTCTTGGCGATCAGCTATGGGACTTGAAAGGGTTTTGGCTCAGGATTTTAAAGCTTTTTTTAACCTTCTGAGCTTTTCTTCGCACACAGAGAAGGGGGAGCCTATTAATGTACCATTCCAGATTCTGGCAACCAAGGCTGAGTAGCTTTCCTCCTGGATCCACCTTGGATTGAAACGGAAGGGGATTGGGCCCAAATTGTTGTTGGTGTTTAGGCTTAGGGTAATTGGCTTGTGATCTGACACACTGTGCGGGAGAATAGTAGACTCAAGATTAAGTCCCATAACTAGGAAGGAACTTTGGACTAGGAATATGTCCAGCCTAGCTGTGATATGCCCTGGCCCCACCCTCTTATTTGACCAGGTGTATTTCCCTTTCACTGGCTTTATATCCTCCAATTCCCAGGTAGACATTAGGTCCTCTTCCCATTCCCTTGCTTGGTCTCGAACGATTGAGCCTCCTTTTTTCTCATTCGTTGTGAGGGTTAGATTCAGATCCCCCTCTGAGGATGATGTTTTTCGGAACATTTTGTTGCAGAAAATCCCTTAAGGTCTCCCAACAAGATTTTTTGTCTTCAAGGAGGACAGGTACATAGAGGTTAAAGAGGCTTACTTGTCTCCCTGTTTCCAAATGAAGCAGACTGGTGACGATCCAGTTTTTGCGCGTTTCATGCATGATTAGGTCGTACTTTTTTCAGTTCCATAGCATGCCCAGACCTCCCGAAGCACCTCTGGCGCTTTCTGCTATACCGCTACTATTGTTCCATCTTGCTTTGGCTTTTCTGAGGAATTCTTGTCCTTCCATATTAGTTTCTTGAATCAGCAGGATCTCGGTGTTGGAGGTTTTGATGATGTCTTTTAGTGCCTCTTCCTTGGTCTTACTTCCAAAACCTCTGCAATTCCAAAAAACAAATTTCATTGGTTACCTGAGGGGGAGTTGTGGACTCCTTGGAAGGCCTTAGACTTCTTCCTTGTTTGTCTGACGTTGATCAGTTGTTTGATGGTTGGTTGCGATCCATTAAGTATGTCTTTACAAGTCTCTTTTTCTCGCTCCGCTTTTTTGGTTTTCCTACCTCTTCTTGGTTTTTTTGGGGTGAGGTCGGTGCTGCTATCTTCCTCACTGTTGCTGCCTGAGGAGATCTCGCCTTCCTCCATTGCTAGATCTTTTCCTGGTTATTTGGGGTCTTGTCCTTGGTCCTTTTCCTTCTCTTGAGTTAAGATTTCCACTTGTTCCGGGTTTGTTCTTCGTTGTTCTGACTCCTCTGCAGGGATTTTCTGCGTCGCTACTTCTGTTGCTTTATTTGTCCTTTCTGATTCGGTTTCCATATCCTTGTATCTCTATTGGGTTCAATCTCCACTTGATGTGCCTGGGCCATCTTCTCTGATCTTGGGCCTTTTGTCTTTGTGTGGGATCTTTCTCTTCCCACCTGTTTCCATCCATCGTTTGTGTCTTTATCCATGCTAGGTTCTTTAGGGAACTTCCTCTGAAAATGTTCGTACTCATGGCATCACCTGCATTTGAACGAAAATTGTTCTTAGTAAAGTTTTTGGAAGTTTTTCCACTCTCCTACCTTCAGTTTGATTGCCTCTGGGAGCCCAAACTCTAGATTCACTTCCACACAGATGTGAGCACAAGAGTATTGATCTTTTGGATCCGCCTTATCTATGTAGTTTCCAAGCCCATTCCCGATTGCTTGAAGCGAGGAGCTGTTCCAGCAGTGGATTGCTAGATTTGGGAGTCTGAACCACACCGGGAATTCCTTGGGGACCCATGAAATAGAGACCTTGGGGACCCATGAAATAGGGCTCGTTTCTAAAGATCAGGTCTCGATCTGCTTCTGAGATGAATTCGAAGATGTAGTAGCCTCTGCCCACTGCATAACAAGTAACGCTCTTCTGTATTAACGCTCTCCAGTTCCTTTGTATACAGTTATCTATGGTTTTGGTGGAGGGCCAAAGCCCCATGAACTGTCCAACCAGCCCACGATCTGCTAGGGAGACTGCAACTCGCATTGGTTGATCTGGAGGCAAGTCGATTTCAGGTATCGTCTCTATCCGTTTTACAAAACTGGGTGGTGCCAAGGGCAAAGACTTCTTGCCGTGAGCGGTCAAAAGCTTGTGAAAGGCAATGCCGTGAGGAGGAGGGGCACTAGGCTCCCCGCCTCCTGGAGTGGCCATGGTCGGCCCTGATCAATCTCTGTGTGGAAGCCATAGCTAGGTCAAAAATCTCATAGCTGGTTATTGTTTTTTTCCTCAACTCATTCAACTGTTGGTATATTTATTCCATGTTACAATCAAACCTAGTAAGAATTATTTCAATTATGTTATATAT
>ML869432.1:7174-20475 GCA_009831015.1 Picea engelmannii | reverse complement strand
GTAAGTTGGTGCATCAACTTCCCGGGGTCGTAACTTTTGCATACGATCTCCGTTTTAGGCTTGTGATAGCTCGTTGGAAAGGTATCGTCGAGGAGATTCATTTTGGGGCCTCAATCATGCCTTCGGCTATCATTGAGAACCTCAATATTGAAAAAACTTCATTTAGGCCCTCAAAATGGCCCCGGAAGTGAAAACCTGCTAAAAATAGTAAATTGCCAAAATGGCCAGAAAGATGTTTTGAGCCATTTGGAAAAGGTGGGTGGCCCCTGATATCCACCTGGATCAATGGAGGATGTTCAAGAGAAGGAGACTTCTAGGAGAATGATAAAAGGAAAGTCTTTGACGAAGGGTTTGAGCTAGATGGCAGAGATGGATTTCATTTCATAGGGAGAATCCAATCAACTGGATTGGAGAGTAGCCATGGTATAATATTTGACAGCAAAAACAGATCCATTTCCAGGTGGTAGAAGTACCTTCCTCACGAAGAGAGAGTGTTGATGTTTTTAGTAGCATCAGATAAGTACTTCCACATGGGCTTGTTTCTAACACGCGGGATTCATCGTGATTACTTCTCATAACCCTAGGAAATTTATTGTATTAAGTGACTAATAAAGTGAATGTGTTTTTGTAATAAAGTGAGTTTAATTTATTTAAATGCCTAGTTATTTGGCATTAATAATTAAATTAAGTTCTAGTCATTAGATCTAAAATGAAGGTGAAATTTAATCTTATCCATTGATCACTTTAGATATCTAGGGTTTTGGACTTAGGGTAAACTTAAGGTTATAAAAGGAAACCTATGTGAGATGATGACACACAACATATATACATAGAGTGAGAGAGTGAGATCTCATTGATTGCGTGGACAAGGAAATTCATCAAAATGTGGAGGCACTACTACATATGACCAAATTTTACACACATATCCGTCACACTTTCCATGAAAGCAAAGACTATTTTTTGTCGCTATATCCACGAACCAGGTATTCATGGAAACAATGACAAAATTATCCCTCCACATGTCATCACCTTCAAGATAGGTTTACCTTATAAAGTGTAGCAATAGCGACGAAATTTCGTCGCAATAGGGACGAAAAACCATGCAAAGTAAAAAACTTACCAACAGATTACAACGCAGATGCCATACGTGCGACACAAAACCATGGAAAGTTGCGATGCAAAAGCGTGGAAATAGCAACGAAAATGCTTGGTAGAGACAAAATTTATGACGCAGATGCTATATGTGAAACACAAATCCATGGAAAAGTGCGACGAACTTTCATTGCTATTGCCACGATTGTTAAAAAAAAATCATAACCTTGTGACAAACTATCGTTGATATTGCCACACTTCCTTTAAGTTTAAAAAAAACAAAATCTACATGAGATATGGTATACCATATTACTTACATTTTAATATGGTATACCATATTACATTGTAATATGGTATACCATATTGAGAAACTGGATGTTGGGATTCGTGATTTGTGATTGACCCATAGCCTTGTGGTTGATTCATTCCCTTACCAACAAAATAAAGGTTAATCACACTCATATGAATGAAATAAATCAAAGTTGTTCCCACGAAAAAAATTGTAATGCTTTGAAAGAATGGTAGATCAAAACAATGGAGCACTTATTTAAACAAAGACACTTACACCTATTCAAGTAAAGGTAACTTACCCTATTCAAATGAAGGTACATGATACCATATAAATGAAGAGAAATGGAAATTTTTAACTTGAAGGGTAGTTCATACCAAATCAAGTTAGTGTGATCACAATGTTTTGAAATGAACGGTGATCACACTACTCTAGGTGATAGTTTCTCACACCACCCTAAATGAAGGATGATTGCACTTGTTGAAGTCAAGGTAGTCACATTAATGTCAAAAAATGGCAACACATACCACTATAAATGAGTAGGAATGACACATGATGAAGGGAAGATAGCAAATATTTCACTTGGGGTAATGCAATTTGGTCGGAAGTAGAATAGCTAGTAGTATATGTTATAGTCTTAATTTCCACCCTACATGCTAGAAGGGAATCCAGTAGAAGATGAAATTCAAAATACATTTCTTCCTCAGGATTTAGGAATTTATTTTAGGGTCCTCACATATAATATAGGAGAAAACATGAGATGATAGCCATTGGTTGTTTATAATGCAACAAGCGATAACATTGCAACCTTCTATATTTGCAAAGTTATGAAGAGGTAAGAGAGGGATTAGTTGTATGTTTGTGGCATGGGGCTAGAAAATCATAGCATTTGAGTTTTGAGTGGGTTCCAGAATATGTCGAAGATCTCCCAAGCCTCTTACAAGGATATATATAAAGAACGAAATTCTTGAGAAAGAGGGGGGAGAATATTTTGCAGAGTTATGATGTCCAATTATAGAGGTGCTTCTCCAGTCACAACGACCACAATCAAATTTCCTAGTCAGATTGAGAAGCTGAGGAATTAGGAGCAAGGAGAAAAGAGAAATGATTTCACATCCAAGGTATTATGTTTGATTTGTTTCCTACATGTTAATGAATAGATCATTGGTTTCCACTAAATGTGTTTGTATTTGATTTGTAAATGCTTAGATTTGGTCTCATGTTAAATAGATCAGGATAGATCTAGTGAATTGGATTTTCGTAACATTAGGAGAGAAAGTAGATCAATAGTTTTTTGTCTTCTCGTGTGTAGGAAGCATATTATAGGAGCTAGAGTTGGATCTCAGGAGGTGCATCATCCAAATATGTGAAGAAATCATTGGTCATAAGGTATGCTTACTATTCTTCTTGGTTAAAAGAAAAATAATTTGTTGGCATCTAGGGAAACCATTAGAAGTCTATCCCCATTGTATGTTTAGGATCAATAGGGAGGTCCTAGGGAGATCTAAGTTACCATACTGGTGATATTTCTCCAATAAAAGTCTGGGTAGATTAAATGTTTGGAATGTAGAAGGCCAAATGATTTGGCATTAAAAGAGTCTCCAAGGAGAATTAGAAGAGACATAATCTAGCATGTAAATTTCCAAACAATGAATTCAACCATGGGAGTGGATGGGGGACATAGTTAGAATTAGGGTAATAGGGATCTATGGATTTAAGTGGATCATCTCCCACCATGATTTTATAATTATTATGAAGTGGGGTATATTGAAAGGAATTACTTATATCCTCACCATGCTTGATGTGGGTACTAACAAAAGACAATACATAATACACATGATTGTAGAAACATAGTTACTATGAATGCTAGAAACATGGTTACTATGAATGCAAGAAATAGAAATCCTTCCATAATTTGGCCACTAAGCTAATGCATGATTCTAATAGTATATATAGTGGAAGATGAAGTCAAAGAATTTTTGAAATGTTTTTTTATAGATAATAGACAATGATAAATTCACAACAAAGTTAAGGGAGGTCCTTGGGCTGATGTTTGAGTCACCAATAGAGGCAAAAGATAGGCCCTTAAACCATGTCTAGTATATATCACTTTGGTATATATCCTTGAATGATATCACTTTGGTATATATCACTTTGGTATATATCTTTGAATGATCTAGAACCGGTAGATCAAGTACAACATGTCTCACTTTCAACATATCTTAGTATATCTTGATCATCACTCGAGGAAGATAGATCGGACATATACCTATTTGGTAGTACCTACACTCGTTAAAACAAGAAGATAAGTTATCGTGCCAATATACATTTGTGGTACCAACACAATTGCATATACTTGCATATACTTGCATAAGTTGTATTGTTGCATAAAGTTGCATATAGTTGCATAAGTTTCATTGTTGCATAAAGTTGCATATAGTTGCATATTGTCACTAAAAAAAATGATAAGTTGCATTGTTGCATGTAGTTGTATATTGTCACTAAAAAACATGATAAGTTGCATTGTTGCATATAGTTGCATAGTTGCATATAGTTGCATACAAAATTGTTGCAATACAGTTTCATATAGTTGAAAATAGTTGCATATAGTTGCAATATAGTTGCATATAGTTGCATAAGTTGCATTTTTGCATAAAGTTGCATATAGTTGCATATATTTGGATAAGTTGCATATTTTCATATAGTTTCATAAGTTGCATATAGTTTCCTAGTTGCATAAAGTTGCATATAGTCACTAAAAACATGAAAAGTTGCATCGTTGCATATAGTTGCCTAGTTTTATATAGTTGCATATAGTTGTATATTTTCATATAGTTTCATACAAAATTGTTGCAATATAGTTTCCATATAGTTGCATAAGTTGCATTGTTGCATAAAGTTGCATATATTTGCATAGTTGCATATAGTTGGATAAGTTCAATATTTTCATATAGTTGCATAGTTCCATATAGTTGCATAAGTTGCATATAGTTGCAACATAGTTTCATAAAGTTGCATATAGCTACATAAGTTGCATATAGTTGCATTTAGTTGCATAAGTTTCATAGTTGCATACAAAATTGTTGCAATATAGTTGCATACAGTCGTAATATAGTTGCATAAGTTGCATTGTTGCATATAGTTTCAACATAGTTGCATATAGTTGCATAAGTTGGATTTTTGCATTCTCATATGCCTAGGGAGTATGAGAATTAATTGAAACAAATATGCACACTACCAAATTCCATTAAGTGGATTCATGTAGAGATTAAAGATCCACTAGTGTTTAATGGCACAACTAATGCCACAAAGTTTATGGAACACACAACTTAACACATCATGTTTGAATAGAGAGTATAAACATTGGATATCACTTTGATATATATCCTTGAATGATTGTGGGAATTTCATTATGAACTTTGGACTTACGAGAAGATATCGTAGGACTAGGAACCTACTAGACATAAGGTTTGTGTTGACCCATGTTCCCATCCACTGATATTGATAAGGACAAGATATTCATATGATCTGATATTGATATGATAGGTAGTGTAAGTTAGTGGAATGTATAGGTCTATACAGGCTCGAATCTTAGACCTTCTTGGTAGAACAGATCAAAGTTATTATTATCAAAATAATTTGAATTGTTCCAAGAACCCAACATGCATTTTACGCATTGGGATCTTTCCATGTTCATGTTTATTCCACTACCATTTCATTGGGAACATGTTGGCATAGCTAAGGGAACACATGCTACACCACCCTAGGTAATTTTCTAGAAAAAAAATAATTACACAACCATGAAAGGAAAAGGCTTGGTGATGGCGTATATGCTACAAAATTTCAAGTATTATCTTTTGGACTAGTCCTTCAAGTTGTCCATTGATAATTTAGTGGTAAAGTATTTGGTTAACAATACAATGTTGGAAGGTTAATTCTATCGATGTTTTCTACTATTTTAGGAGTTTGATTTTGAAGTGGTGGTTAAACTAGGTAAATAAAATGTGGSACCTAATCACCTCTCGAAAATCCACAATTGGAACAATGTTGGGATAGCTCATAAAGTGTTGAATGTAGATATATTTTTCATKGAAGTTGTAGTTCTTGAATTCTTCACTAATATTCAAAACTTCAAATATAAATCTACATGCASTAGAAGAATATGGTGATAGTAAAGATTGATAGCTCATAATTAAGGATACAAACTATTARTTAATCATACGATACTTKCACACATTAGCAATGGATGGGATTCTTGAAATACTATGTGTTGGATCATGAATGATAAGTGGTGCTCCAGGAATMCCATGATGGACATAGAAACATACATTATAGTGAGAAGACACAACTATCACAACATACATTACACATTACAATGAGACATGTTGGATGCMAGTACCATTCAATTCAAGGMTAGAGTGCACTCTCCACTCCATTATTCATATTAAATTATCTTCATTCACTCCTATCAGTACATATTTTCCCTTTATCTTCTATCATTTGTTTACTTAGGGTTCATATATGTSTGTGTATGTGTGTGTGTGTGTGTGTGTGGTTAASATTTTGTACTAAAAATYTGTTATAGTTGTATTGGTCAATGTAAGAATACAAAAAAAGGTTCTTCCCACARTCTATGATTCATACTTTGTTAAAAMAATTGATGATTGTCTACCAAAAATGCAAGTGTATCCTTTCATAAGGATTGTGAACTTTTACTAGTATAAAGCCTACTTTAAAAAACACGTCAAAACCCTTACCTTTTCATTGTCCTTTYGCCAGATCCATTAGCCCATACAACTTGATAAGAGTTKTCCATASTATGAATCTCCATCACCAAGACCTGCRTGAATCATAAAAGACAAATTCTTTATATGAGTAAATAATATATAAGCAAATAAACATGCATTTAGTTATGTAAAATACTCTAGAAAAAAATTAAGTGGTTGCATACCTTAATKWGCTTCTTTGATTCGAGAATAGGTTATTCTCTACTGAATAGGGCCAACCATGTGAAGGTGGAAGCTCATATGGCCCCTCCCCCCCTCACATCGCTCTCAATTCCCCATACCCAACAAATGATTTTATTTATATAGAAAACATATAGACATTCATGCATAACTAGAACAGTCATAAAAACATATGAACATATAAACATTGAAGCATATTAACATATAAACATCGATAAACATCCAAATACAAGTCATGAATTTATACATCTAATTTTTCTTTGATTTATGTTTTTTTACATTCATAAAATTGACAATTAGGGTATCATAATCATCCAAGGACATCGTATTTTTTGTGCCCTATCCTTCTATTGTTTGTGTTTCCATGTGCTCATGTACCATACTTCTAGTACGTCGCTGAGAAGGAATCGAGGCATTTGTTCAGGGTCATGAACTACAACAATGAAAATGATCATATCGATATGTTGAAATATGATTGAAATAAATAATTCATTATTTTGATTAGCATTACACTATTTCTATTTACCTGTCTGTGTTGCTGTGACAGTTGGTGCGTTTATTTCTTGTCCACTTGGTTCCTCTCATAGTTCACCCTCCTGATCTACATGCTCTTCAATTTTGAGAAGATAATATATAAGTATAAGTCAGGAAATAAATATCTACAATCACAGTAAATATTTCTAATTCTGAAGCATACATACCATAATGGGTACTCTTCTCTCCACTAGCATTGGATATGTGCACCCTTGTATGACATGGTGTCTGTTGAATACTGCTAGATTCACTATTGTGGTAGCATTGTTGCTTGAAAAAAGACATAAATACTTAGTTAAGGGTGATATAATAAAATATAAATACACTTTACAAGCATGCTACTATGGTTTCCTTATTCATTTGATTTATTTGCGTGGCTGGGGAGATAGGATTCTGGCCCAAGATTTTTCTATATTCAATCAAACTTTTAAAACCATGCTTGTAACTAAGATTTAGGACCTCCTCGGTGGCAACAGTGTTGAACATATTTAACTTCAATGCATAACACCATTAAAAATACCAATAACAAAAACATATGTTTGTTCGCTATTGTTAAAAAAATATTAACCACAGTTAATCATTTAAATCTTATTATTCTGGCTTTTAGTTTTCCATAGCCACCCTGGCCTAGTTTATGCTGGCTGTGTTTTTCCATGCTGGCCTTGGTTTCTTTGGAGGTGTCTGGTAGCCTACATATGGAATTTTTGAAAAAAAATAGATATCAGAATTGTTACTTAAAATAGGAATGAAAAACATAAATGATCATATTTCACTGATAATATGACATGTGTTGTGCCTTGCTTGACCAACTCGTGGATGTCATCCTTTTTTTTAAAACAAGTTCTCCTTTGCATCTTCTATCAAGGCCTTCCACTTTCTCTGGAACCATGGGAGGGCACTCATGCTTGAGGTCTAATTGCAATTTATCCCTATACTAGGCCCTGGTATATTTAAAATTCTC
Organism: Picea engelmannii; assembly: GCA_009831015.1. NCBI lineage: Eukaryota > Viridiplantae > Streptophyta > Pinopsida > Pinales > Pinaceae > Picea > Picea engelmannii. The sequence continues at coordinate 12,632 of ML869432.1, read as the reverse complement.
GTCGGCTAACTTTGTAACCACTTTCTTGTTGAAAGTGTTGTCGAACAAGTTTACCATGTGGTCTCTTAAATACTCTTTCTTTTTTCTATCTTGGACATTCCAATGTGTGTGAATGGTGGGGCCAAACAAATCCAATGCTTTGTCATTTAAGTTTCTATAGAAAACATTGTTTCCTGTAGAAACGTGCTATCCATTAATTTATAATAATCTCAACAAATGTCCATTTCAATTTCATGAAAAAAATGAATCAATTAATTAACAATTATCTACAATCTTCTAAATCTTGATTGGAACACATGCGTCATCCACCAAAAAGGTGACATCTAGTGATCTAGTGCTTTTAATTCATTGTGCTCCATGAAGAATAGTTTCCTCTCCATCTACAGTACGTTCCTCTCCATATTCATGTGGAGTCCAAGGCTCTGGCCCATCATGCTCCAGCGTTTCATGCTGGTCAAAATCATTTCTCTCATCAATGGATTTGAGGGGAACCTGAGGAGGCTAAAAAAGCCTCACTTTCGCTTTGCTATGTCGGCATTGTTTTTGCATTAGACCATCACTTCTACCTATAGCAATTGCAGGATCGACAAGTTCACGATGCACAGGGTTTAAAAACTCCTACAAACGGAAAACTTAACTTTATCACATCATATACAAAATATAAAACAAAAAAATGGATATGAAATTGTCATAGATGATAAAAATATGTGAAGATGCCACTTACCCCAAAATTAGTTATTGTATTTTGTAGCTCTACAATTATTTCCATGTCTTCATGTGTTAGGGGTCTTTTGTTGAGAAAACCTAGATATTCTATGTTATTCTTCTTCAAGACCTTCGTTACAGTTGCCATTGGGTTAGTCGAATAAAATATTTCTTCCTCATCAATATCTTCAGTGGGAGCCTTCCCACATTGACCATGCCACAATACATTGATGAATACAATTGATGAGATGAAATTTAACATTTGAGAAATTTAGTTGTTGTAGCCATAAGTTGTTACTGTATTTAACATTTACCTGGTGAGGCACAGCGGGTGCCTTTCGACGGTCACCCTGGACAAATGTAGCGGGTGATTTTCGGACACCGTCACCCTGGACAAATGTAGCGGGTGATTTTCGGACACCGTCACCCTAGACAAATGTAGCGGGTGATTTTCGAACACCGTCACCCTGGACAAATGTAGCGGGTGATTTTCGGACACCGTCACCCTGGAAAAATGTTGACACAATAAATCAATCAACAAAAGTTATGAAATTCACCTGTAACATTAAAAAAATGAAATATTGCATTAATATCAAAAAAACAATAACAAAATTTTGTAAATTTAGTTGTTGTAGTCATAAGTTGTTACTATATTTAACATTTACCTGGTGAGGCACAACGAGTGCCTTTCCATGGTCACCCTGGATAGATGTAGCAGGTGATATTCGGACACAGTCACCCTAGACAGAAATTGACACAATAAATCAATCAAAAAAAGTTATGAATTTCACCTATAACATTTAAAAAATGAAATATTGGAGTAATATCAGAAAAAAAAAATTAAAAAAAAAAAAAAAAAATCAGAAATTTAGTTGTTGCAGTAATAAGTTGTTACTGTATTTAACATTTACCTGGTGAGGCACAATGGGTGCCTTTCCACAGTCACCCTAGATGGATGTAGCGGGTGATTTTCTGCCACGGTCACCCTGGACAGATGTTGACACAATAAATCAATCAATAAAAGTCATGAAATTCACCTGTAACATTAAAAAAATGAAATATTGCAGTAATACCATAAACAAAATAATGAAATTTCTGAAATTTAGTTGTTGTAGTCATAAGTTGTTACTGTATTTAACATTTACCTATTGTGGCACAATGGGTTCCTTTCCACGGTCACCCTGGACAAATGTAGCCTGTGATATCTCATGGTTACCCAGGATCGATGTTGACACAGTAAATCAATCAACAAGAGTTATGAAAAATAAATAATGAAAAATGAAATATATGCAGTAAAAAATTGAAATATTACACCGATAAATTGTAACAATGATTGATCAAATGTTGAGTTGAATGGTATGTAATATATTTACCCCCATAGTCGCACCCCCTCCATCTATTCAATTTAAGTTGTAATCAATCAACAACTCTTCACCTGGAACTATTGTTTTTGTTGCATATACAAATATACAATTTCCTTCGTGTCCCTCAAATATGCAATTTGGTTTCTTATTTGTTGCCACTAGTCGTATACAATTTATAAATCCTGCAATGTTTCCAATAGCTTTTGGCCTTCCATCAATATACATAGCTGCCCCTTTATTTTGATTGTTATCTACTAGTTGTAAATAATTTGCGGCAACTTCATATCTCTGCATACTTTGCGTATATCGGACCAACATCAACCAGTGACTGTATTTGTATAATGGTCCGACATACTCCATCAATTCAGTTACAGTTCCATAGCTGACCTTTATGCCATCCATGGAAAATAACCCCAATCCATGTAAGGACGAAGGAGCAATGTAATACATCCTCCCACAAATGAAGAAATATGTGTCCACTTCAGGTATCTCCTTTGGTTCCCATCGTTGCACTAGATGTTTATAACTCAAGGGAAACTCAATTTCACCTATGCTCTCAACATCATAATTACATGACCCTCCGTTGGCAATAAAAAATTGCATGCGTTTACGAAATCTTTTCCTTACCTTTTCAGATTTAGTTGATCTAGAACCGGTAGATCTAGTATAACACGTCTCACTTTCAACCTCTTTTAGTATATCTTGATCATCACTCAAGGAAGATAGATATGACAGATACATATTTGGTGGTACCTACACTCGTTAAAACAAGAAGATAAGTTATTGTGCCAATATACGTTTGTGGTACCAACACAGTTGCATATAGTTGCATTTAGTTGCAATATAGTTGCATAAGTTGCATTGTTGCATAAAGTTGCATATAGTTTCATAACTTGCATATATTTGTATAGTTTCATATAGTTGCAATATAGTTGCATAAAGTTGCATATAGTTGCATAAGTTGCATTTTTTCATAAAGTTGGATATAGTTGCATATAGTTGCATATAGTTGAATATTTGCATATAGTTGCATATGAAATTGTCATATAGTTGCATATAGTTGCATAAGTTGCATATAGTTGCATGGTTGCATATATTTGCATATAGTTGCATAGTTTCATAAGTTGCATTGTTTAATAAAGTTACATGTTGCATAAGTTCCATAAAGTTGCATGAGTTTCATAAGTTGCATGTTGCATAGTTGCATATAGTTCCATATTTGCACATAGTTGCATACGAAATTGTTGCAATATAGTTGCATAAGTTGCATTGTTGCATAAAGTTGCATATAGTTGCATAGTTGCATAGTTGGATAAGTTGCATATTTCCATATAGTTGCGTATAGTTGCATAGTTGTTATATAGTTTCATATAGTTGCATAAGTTTCATATAGTTGGATAAGTTGTATTTTTTGCATAAAGTTGCATATAGTTGCATAGTTGCATATAGTTGCATCTTGAAGAGTGGTTCCAAGGGTGTATTAGAGGAATTCTCATTCTTGATGGAGAACAACTACTTAATGTTCATATTGCAAACAACATTGCTCTCAAACTTGAACTCAAACATAGAAGGAATGATGTAGCATTTGCATATCTTCACTAGGAAAACAGGTGCAGTGGTCAGAAAGGAAAAGACAGAGACCCTTATTATTCGGTAGGATGAATTCCATAACTAGCTTGTTAAAAAATGGGAATTTATTTAGATAGGATATATTATAAGGTGTTTAGGAATTCCCTTTAGAATTGACGTACTTGTAGCACACTTATGCAATTGGGTGTTGAACAAATTTGAGAATGACCTTCATAGAAAATTTTCTCAAGATGTACTACTTGCAAGGAGAATCACCACCATAACTAACAATATATTTCCAAAAAGACAATTATTGTTCTTTTTATTTTTTCCTTCTACTATAGGATATAGAAAATTGAATATGCTTCTTATAGGAAATTTGAAATTTGGAGGAAACAACCTACATGCAAGAAGAGATGCCTCCCATTGGAATCGTGGAACTTTTATATAATTCCCAAGTAGGCTAGGGGGATAGAATTGACTTACATTTGATATGATGTAATGATCATAAATGGAAACTTGTAGAAACTCACAACAACAAATTGGAAATATGAAAAATAATACGTAATGTGTAAAATAATAGGGCACATATAGAAAAAATTTCGACAATAGTTAACTAGTACTCTACAACAATATGTTTTGTGTTTCTATATATTTATACTTTGAATACTTTCTTACAGATCACAGAAAAGAGATTGTCCATTGTATGTTAGGAAACTTAATGTGTAAACCCAACCTCCTCTAGCTCCTCAAGTCCATAAAGTTGATGAAACCAACTAAACCATGGTGGTCAAAAAGCAACCACATGTTAGGTTGGAAGAGAGAAAAAGCAAGCCTATTTTATTAACATTATAGTTCTATATTGTTCTATTTTATTTTATCTTCCTCAAGACATCAAAGTTAACTCCATGTTTATTAGGAACTTATTTTCTCATCATGGTTTTATAATTTCACATTACTTTCATTCACTCATAAGTTTTTTCTTTAATCATTGTGCTCTAACTCCTTTAATATTCCTCTCATGAAAATGATAGTAGAATTGGTTATAAAATTACCAATTGTTGTCAAAATACAAAAATAAAGTCAAATTGGTGTCCAAGAGTGCAATCTAATTATTTTTGCACAAGTATCAAACATAGAAGGTTTTGTGTAATTGAAACATCAATAAAAGGGCTTGATATAATTATTGAGCTTTATGGTCCCAATAAAAAAATATTTTTATCAATAGGCTATCTTTCATCTTCTTTTGTATCACTCGATTATTGTTTAATGATTCTATTACCTAAGCCATAGTAAGCTCCTTTTGTTTCTTGTTTCTTGATTCTTGATTCTATTATCGTTTTTCTATATTTTTAAATTTAGAGGTAGCTCTTAAAAATTTCCTTGGTCAAGCTATGGTTCAAAAACTCTAGCACATGCATCATTGTGCACCAATAATAGATTGAGAGGAACATGAAGAAATTGATATTGATGAAGAGAAGAATATTGAGGATCACATTCTTACAGATAAATTGGATAACTCTTAAGGGCTATACTTCAACATGTTTCTCTTAAGAAGATTGTTTGTGTGGAAACTACTTCAATTTCTATGGGCCATGATTATTGTGATATCAATAAATACGACAATCTTACTGTCCTTATGTATGGACAATTCATACCATCTATGAGCACATAGTACCATTTATATAAGATAAATTGGTAAACAATTATTCATAATAAACACACATAGTTAAGGTGTTATAATAAATGCCCCTAGCTACCATATCCAAAAGAAAGGAAATATAATTGTTTCAAGCTTCTATTACCTAAGCCATAGTAAG
>WSFP011442321.1:0-20476 GCA_009831015.1 Picea engelmannii | reverse complement strand
GCCAAAAGTCATGTGGGCCCCGTTTGGGTAAGTTGGTGCATCAACTTCCCGGGGTCGTAACTTTTGCATACGATCTCCGTTTTAGGCGTGTGATAGCTCGTTGGAAAGGTATCGTCGAGGAGATTCATTTTGGGGCCTCAAATATGCCTTCGGCTATCATTGAGAACCTCGATCTCGAAAAACCTTCATTTAGGCCCTCAAAATGGCCCCGGAAGTTAAAACCTGTTAAAAATAGTAAATTGCCAAAATGGCCAGAAAATTGTTTTGAGCCATTTGGAAAAGATGGGTGGCCCCCGATATCCACCTGGATCAATCTTCACAATCATTCGATCCCAGCTTTTGATCTTTTGCTTACCTTTGGAACGTCTATCTGCTTGAAGCTTGTCCCACCATAATGTTGCATGTCCTTTCAATTTTGTGACAGCATGCCTGACCTTCTTATCTTCTTCGATGTCTTCATAATCGAAGTAAGTGTCAAGAGCTCTAATCCAATATAGAAGCTCTTCTGCATCCAGATTCCCTTCATAAGTTGGAATGTCCATCTTTGTCTTTGAGCTCATCTGGGCAATAGCTTTAATTAATCGCTCGTTGGTTGCATCTTCGGCTGCAACTTCTCCTTGTTGTTCAGCTTCAACTTCGCCTTCGGAGTCACTCAGATCTCCAGCACTGGTTGTGCATCTCTGTGCTGCTTCCATATTTTCTAGTCTCACTCAGAGATCACGTATCTGCCTCTCCATATCTGGATTTTGTGCTTGTCTTCCTATTCCTCTCTGGTTTCCCCTATCCTCTGGATCGAGTGATTGTCTTTCTCTCCTTGGCGGCATGGTGAAATCTTCTTTTCTTCTCTGCTACAGAAAATAGAGAAATTTTCTTGCTCTGATACCACTTGATGCAAACGCGCCACCCAGGACACGTCCGCTCCCACCAGGAACTTCTTTTCCTTCGGCCTGAAGAGCTGAAACATTCTTCAAATCCCTTATCGGGACTTTCCTACACCCACAGAACTCACCTTATGATCTCCCTTTGCCCTATCGGGAAATTGGACCTCGCGTGATCGTGAGTCCTCCACTCACAGGTTTGGGTCTCCCAATTCTCTGAAACCCGATGAAATATCCACCCACGTGTTCCTTACTTCCGTCTGGAATGTTCCTGTTGGGAAATCGACACTTGCGAGATCGTGAATCACTCGCCTCACGGATCCCTGATTCCCGATCTCCGATAGCACCTCTGCACCCCTTAGCTCCTCCAGCTAACTCCTTTTCACATGTGACCTACTGGTCCACAAGACCACGGTCCTTTTCCCTATCGGGATTTCGCAATTCGCGGAATCGAAATGCGTAGAACTCACACCCTTGAGTTCTCTAATTCTCCGATTTTCGACGTCACCTGGCGTTGACCCCCTGCAAGGCTCGACCTTCCAACACCTGTCCTCCACTACGACCCTTAACTCTGTCGAGAAATCGCGTATCGGAATATCATGATTCCTGTTGTCGATGTACATGGGACTTTCAAATTCCTGAACCCCGACTCCTTCAGATCCTTGGACACGTGTCCCTCAAATCAAACAGCTCCGACTGTGTCAGGGAGTCGCGGATCGCGACTTCAATATGTTCGAGTCTCTCGTCTCCAAAAAACCCGATGCTCCAAACGCCGACTTGTCAGGATCTCCCGCCACGCATCCTCGCCGATGGACGGTTCAAAACCCCGGTCGGGAAATCACGAATCGCAATTCCAACCTGCGAGAGTTCTATGTCCTTGGAAACCCTGATTTTTCGATGAGTTGAACCCCAACTCTTCTCCAGATGTTTGACACGTGTATTGTCGGGATCAATGGTTGAGATCCTTCCTTGGGATTTCGAGAACTACAAGGTCTCGATTCTCTACGTTAACAAAACCCCGATGACCTTGATATCCCGATGACTCCTCTGGGACTCCTCGTCTTCTCGCTGGGGCTTAAACCCTGCACGACTTCCCGAGATCTAACGGTTAGCGGGAAAATCACTTGTTGATCCAACGGCTCACAGTACTCTGGGCTTAAACTCCTGGTGTGGCCATAACCTCGTCGCTACTTCTGATGGATCTAACGAATTATGGGATTTCGCTATTTCCCTCTGTGAATCCTGACCGTCGATTCCTCTCCTCCCTGAGGATTTCTTGAGAAGGCTAACTGTTCTTTCTCAGAACTTGTCCTCAAACATCTGCACTTGCAACTCTTGCTTGAACCTTCCTCGGCACAAACTCTTGTGCTCTCTTTTAACGATATCACGAAGGTACTATACCTCCTGAGCTTATCCACTCTGATTATTTTAGAGGAGCTTGCGCGCACTCCTTGCGCTCAACATTCAACAACTTCCCAAGTGTTGAATCTTTCAGACTATGCGCACTTCCTGCAGCAGCAGTCTTTGATTCCCTTTACTCGGATTCAGAACTGAGATTTCTGCTTTAGCCTATGCACTCCTTGCATGGCTTCAACAACCCCAAATCTACTTCTGGGTGAATAAGAACAAGAGTTAGACTATTGAGCCCTCATCAACGCACTCCTTGCGGATGAATTCAACTGCACACCTTGCAGGAATCTCCTGGCTCAAATAGAGAAACAATTGAAACTCATTCTCTCTCCCTTTTCAGACTTCAGTTGAAAACATGAAATCACATGCACAACATATATAAAGCAAATGCATAACAAGAAGCAAACATTCATGAACACATAAACAATATATACAAAGAAACAATACCAACCATGACGTTGAATCAGAACTTTCTTCTATTAATTCAACATCTGTACATGGGTGTTCTTCATACAATTCTCTGCATGCTCTTCTCTTATGAATGCTCTCAATAATGTTACAATGTACAAAGGAGGGTGTCTATATTTGTTTTCCCTCTCAGAGTCTAAACTATCAAATCTAGACTTAAACATCCTATCTACCAGCATTAAATCTATTAAATGCCTCCTATCTACTTCAGACAAGAGTGTATGGCTCGAGGTCTGATACAATATACAAAGGCACTTTTCATAAATGCATCATTTATACATTGGCGCATCATCTTGAATGAAAATTCAAAAAGTTTCGGCTAGCCTTGTCCAGTTGTTCATTGTCTTCCATGCTGGCTCGCTTGTCATGGGCGATGCTCCTGCATCTAGCATGGTAATGCAATGAGAACCAAATTCTATTAATAAATCAAATAATAAAATATTGTGAAATCCAAAGCAATACAAACTAACTAGAATGGTGGTAGCTTATCTTTGAAGAGAGAGGTGTCAACCATGCTCATTTGCAACAAGAAGATTACAAGAGGCCCAAATGGACCTTTAATATAAGTTAATAAAATCTAAGAGGAAAAAACCCTAAATATCCAAAACCCTAACCCTAGGAGATGAAGTGGCCCAAAAGTAATGTGGGCCTTGAGGAGTCTAGTTGATACATCAACTTCCCGAGGACGAAAATTTCACATACAAACTCCATTTGGGGCTCACAATATCCCATTGGAAGGATCTAAATGAGAAGAACAAAAATTGTTCAAGGATTAGGAATGTCATGGCATCCCTAATAAATTGCAGGGCCAAAACAACATTATTTGGGGCCTAAAAAACACGTTGGACGTTCAAGACCTAAAAAAATGGAGAAAAAATGCCAAGATGGGGAATTGTTATGAGCTTGTGGAAGAGGTGGATGGCTATTGATATCCACCTGGATCAATCATCCCCATTAGGAGTAAATGGTCCCCATTGTATTAAGTGCCTCCATCAGATGGGGAAACTTCTGCTAAATCTAACTCATGGTGAGTCACTTGCCTTGGTGGAGAAGTCGTTTTTCTCTGAGAACCCAAAAGAGTTGTATTCTCTACTAGAGGGTTCCCTTCATCATGGTGTCCATGATATAGTCCATTGTATATTTTTCAATGATATTAGGGTTTATTTCTATAGGGACCAACTGCTTAGCCATCAATGAGGTGTCCAATAGAGGTGGAAAATATGGTCGAGCAACTCCATTAAATATGGGGTGCAAGCCAAGGAAAGGGGAAATGATCAATTCAAAATCATTCTTACCCATAGCCTTTGTGATGGTGTAAGGCTCATATTTGAGTGTTTTGAGATTCCTGTGAGGGATTGCAAGGTGCTCTTTCTGCAAATGCATCCACACCTTATCACCAACTTGAAATGTGTGTGGAACATTATGCTTATCATGTCATTGCTTGTACTTGGCATTGACTTTCTATAGGAGATCATGAACCTATTGTTGGATGTGATAAATTTGCTCAATAAATGTGGATTCTATATCTACCTCAGTCTGAGAATGGGAGAAATCTTCTTGTGTAGATGCAATGGGTAGAACCATATCAATGGGGGCCAATGGATAGAACCCCAAGTACACCTGAAAAAGGCTATGGGAAATAGAGTGATGGAGAGATCTATTGTAGCTATGTTGAAAATATGGAAGGTTCTCATACCATGTAGATGGATTCTTGGACTTGTACATGTGTAGGATATGTAAAATCATCATATTGACCACCTTTGTTTCCCCATTTGTTTGGGGGTGGAAGGTAGTCAATTTGGTCAACTTGGTGTCCATCAGAGACCACAAGATAAACCAAACGGTGTCGAGGAAACTACTATCCATGTTTGTAATAATGGTCTATGGTAGCCCAAAATGAACCCAAACATTCTCAAATAAGATATTAGCAGTGGATTATTTTTTGTTACTCTTCTTTCACGGTGCCAAAATGGGCCATCTTACATAACTAATCGACAACCACAAAGACACAATAATTACCATGCTTGGTGGAGGGAAATATTGACATGTAATCCATGGAGACAAACTCCTAGGGCCTATGTATGGTAGGTAAAGGAGTGTGCATCCCCTATTTCTTAATGGCAGGTTTCACGATGGGACAAGTAGTGCACAATTTGATATACGTGTTGATGTCTTGTCAAAGTTCTAACCAATAGAAATACTTATAGAATGCTTATATTGTATTCTCCACACTGAAGTGCCCTACCACTCAAATACAATGTGCCTCTAAAAAAATATTTTCACACTTGCTTGAAGGAACAAAAATATGGCCAAAATACCACAAAAGTGCATCTTGGAGATGAAAGCTTGAAACTTGTTTACCAATGCCCAATGTTTGAGATGTAGCAAAAAAATCAAGGTTGTTGCCATATAATTGGGGCCATCTGAAGGTCTCATGCTCATAATATTTAAGAGTTGTGATTAGCGCCATAATTGGGGGTTGGTTGAGGAAATATACAACATGGTTTGTGCTACCCTTCTTGTAATTAATGTTCAAGTGGAATTGTTGCAAGTATGCATACCACTTCTAATGGTGGTAATTTTGCAAATTTCCCTATGATTTCATGAATTAAAAGGCTCTTGTGATTAGTGTGGATGATCATTTCCTTTCATAGAATATAATGCTTCCATTATCAGCATGCCTGTACAATGGATTACATATCCTTATCATAAGTGGGATATATGTGAAAAGCATCAAAGAGTGTCTCATTGTGATAGGCCATTGAATTTCCATGATGAGTTAGGACTACACTAATAGCATAGTCAAAGGATTCTATCTCAATCTTGAATGGCTATTGCAAGTCTGGCTAAGTGAGGACTAGTTCTAAATAGAGGTGGCATCTCAGATCCTTGAATGATTTTTGTTGTAACTCAGACCAGGAAAACTTGGATTTATATCCACCCTTTGTCACTTGGCTTAAGGGCCAAGTGATATGAGAGAAGAACAAGAACCTATAGTATAAGTTTCCAAGAATCAAGAAATTGATGATCTCTATTATATTCATAGTGGATGGCCAATCGTAAATGAATTGGATCATGGTTGGTTCCACGTTAACCACATGTTCATCCACAATGTATCCTAGATACTGAATTCTCTACATGCCAAATGATAATTTATCTAGATTGGAATATAACTTGTGTTGTCACAAAGTGATCAAGATCCATTGAATGTGATGCAAATGTTTTTCCCGAGTTTTGTTGAAAATGAGGTTTTCATCCAAAGACAGAACCACAAAAGAGTTTGTGAATTACTGCAAGATATCATCCATCATCCTCATGAATGTTTTTGGAGAATTAGCCAACGCAAAAGGCATGAACAACCACTCAAAAAGGCCTTGTTTATACTTGAAGGTGGTCTTCCATTCATTAGTTTGTTCAATCAAGACCTGTTGGTAGTCTGACTTCATATAAACCTTACTAAAGAACTTGGCACCCTTAAGATGATCAAGAAGATAATTAATCTTAATAATTGGGTATCAGTTATTGATAATGATTTTTTTAGGGCTCTATAATCAATACAAAGTCACCATGTGATGTCCTTATTTTTCACCAATATAACTAGGCTCCCACAAGGTGAGGATCTTGGTCGAACATATCCCTTTTGGACGAGCTCATGAATTTGACATTTTATTTCCTTATTCTCCAAAAGAGAGTGTATCTATATTGGACCATTAGGTAAAGCAGCACCAGGTATCAAGACAATTGAATTTTTGACTTGGCAGTGAAAAGGAACCCCTGAAGGTGAAGCAAATATATCTTTGTATTCCTATAAAATATTGTCCACCTAATTATACTATGTAGAGAGGTCCCATGCTAAGGAAATGGTGGTTCTAGTGACCTTTCGTTCACCTTCTAAAAAAACCATGAAGAGAGCAAATTTTCCAGTATGAGAGGTTACCTTTAAGACTGTTTTGCGAAGATCAAGGAAGCTGCAATAGTTGGAACTACCTATAGTACCGTGTAGAGTTGGCATCCCAAAGTAACAATGAAATTGCAAGGCCTAGTTTGATAAAAAAAACTCGACATTTCCACAAATAGGGTTGCCCTAAAATAACATCACAAACTCCAAGTGGGGAAACATCATAAAATGCCTCATCTTTGAAGGGATTGATGTCATAGGATAGGTGACATTATTGGATGACGTGGAGGTCTCATCCTAGACTCAACCAACCAATGGTGTATGGTTGGAGGTGTGGCATCATTGACATATTCAATATCTTGATGAACTTGGTCAAAATAAGGTTCTTTTAGCTATTGTTGTCAACAATGAAATGTAGTTGATTCCCCTTCACCCACATCCATGAATGGAAGAGGTTCTCTCTCTTCTTAGGATCCTCTAACTCTTCTAGTTGGATATTTGTAGTTCAGATGGAAGAACTAGGTTCCATGCCAATGATATTCTTTCCCTTATCCTTCTATAAATTAGAGTTTGATCTATAGTCTAATTATTTCTTTGTCATCTTGGCCAACAATAATTGTTTGGAGAAACATTCATCAGTGGTGCATCATTTTATCTCACTATGGATCTATCAAAAGTATGCATAATGGGTACTCATTGGATCCAAAATTTAATTGTGCATCCAAAAAATTCCTACACTTGGTATTTGAGTAAAACTATAAGGCGATAAGTCAAAATATGATTAAAAAAAAAAATCTTCCTCTCTCTCTAAAAATATTTACCCTTATGGATGAAATCATCATCTTGAATCCTATTGGTTCTTTTAAAGTTGATTTTGATAGTAATTTTTTTAGGCCCATTTTTTTATCTCAAAACTCCCATATTGTACTCGGGGATTTTGTGGAACTCACACTACTTTCTAGTGTCCTTCTTCAACTTCTCGTTACCCTTCTTTGTCTACCGCTTGGACCAGTTGCCTTAAGGTTGGCTATCCTTTATATGTCCTTTGTTATGTGATTTAGGGCCACCCTTACCATGATTTTTTTGCAGTGTATTTGTATACCCAAACTCTTTCTTACTCTTTTTCTTAAATTTATGCTCGACTTTGATAACATATCTATAAGCGGATCATATTGAGGATATGTCAAAGAAATCCATGTTTGTTTGGATGTACCTATGTAGCACACTACACTACTTCAGAACCAGGTGTTTCTCAGAGTATCTTATACCCATATTTTAACATAAGGTATGGTAGATATTGGTGTACTATATCATTTTCTGGTCTCTCTCATAATGTAGATTTGTCCATCTCATGTACTAATCATTATAGTTTCCAACAAGGTATAATTCCTCCTTGAGAGTATCAACAAAATCTGTCCAAGTATGTTATGTCCTAAATGTTTTAGACTCATAAATGTCATTTCTCTCCCAATAACTTTCCCACCAATATTTGACATTGGGAAGGGCCTTAAGGAGAAAACATGTGATCTTTTCAATGTTTGAAAATTTTTGAATAGAGTAATAACCCTCTAACAAATTTAACCATTTATACAAAGCATATGCATCTATATTTCCTTTAAATTATGGAATGCCAAATTTAAATTGTACCTTGAAGGGTGTCACACCTCCAAAATGGTTTCTTATTGGTGTCTCGATCACTATTGACATTCATAGAAGGATCTAGGAAAAATTATCCATCATCTTGTTCCTCTATCACATAATGGATTATGTGAAAAAAAACTTGATAGGATATCTTGCGCTATCATCTCTCTTTTCATCTACCATGGGAGGCTATTTGGGCTAGAAATACTGGTCTTGCCCAAGCAAAATTAGTTCGAGACCCAACTCTCTATACCCTAACCTCATCGGGGACATGGACTGAGAAACAACAAAGAGAAGATTGCTTTGATACCATTGATCTAGATTGTATAGAGAATGAAATGAAAGGAAATAACATGAATGGAAAAACACACATAGAAATATTGCAGAGAGAATAGTAATACAATGAGAACCAAATTATATTAATAAATCAAATAGTAAAATATTATGAAATGAAAAGCGATACAAACTAGCTAGAATTGTGGTAGCTTTTCTCGAAAGAAATAGGTGTTGACTATGCTCATTCATAAGAAGAAGATTAAAATAGGCCCAAATGGCCTTTTAACATAAAGTAATAAACCCTAAGAGTAAAAAAACATAAATATCGAAACCCTTACCGTAGAATATGAAGTGGCCCAAAAAGAATGTGGGCCCTAAGGGGTCTATTCAATAATGCCAACTTCCTGGGGCCAAAAATTCTGCATACAAACTCTATTTGTTGTGCACAATACTGTTGGAAATATTTTGATGTGAATAAAAAAAATTCAAGGATCATTCATGCCATGGAAATCTTGATCCATCACAAGGCCATAAAAACATTTTTTAGGTTCTAAAAATGCACCAAAAGTTTGGGACCTAAAAAACTAGAGAAAAACTTCCAAGATGAGGAATCATTATGATTCAAAGAAAGAGGTGGGTGGCCACTAATATCCACCTAGATCAATTGTCTCCCATTAAGAATGAATCTCCCCCATTGCATTAAGTGCCTCCATAATATGGGGAAACTTCTATTGAATCTGACTCCTAGTGAGCCACTTGCCTCGGTGAAGTTATCCTACTTTGGTAACCCGATAGAGTTGTATGTTCTACTACCAGGTTCCCTTCATCATGGTGTCCATGATCCAATCCACTATATCCTATTCAATGCAAACATGGTTGATTTATGTAGGGTCCAATTTCTCATCCACATCATATGTGTCCAATAGAGGTGGAAAATATGGTCAAATAAACTCTACATTAAATAATGGGTGCAAGTCGAGGAAAGATGGAATACTGAATTCAAAATAATTCTCACTCATATCCTTCACGATGGTGTGAGGCCCATATCCAAGTGGTTTGAGATTCCTCTAGGGGCATGTAAGGTGATATTTCTGCAAATGAAACCACACCTTATCACCAATCTTAAAATTGTGTGGAACCTAATGGTAGTCATGTCATTGCTTATGGTTGGCATTGGTTTTTTTAAGGATATCATGAACTTGTTATTGGATGTGTTGGGATCATTCAACAAATTTGGATAATATTTTACCTCAGTTTGAGCATGGGAGGAATATTCATGTGTAGATGCAATGGGAAAAGCACATCAATGGGAGCCAATGGATGGAACCCCAAGCACACCTAAAAAGGGTCGTGGCCAATATAGTTATGGAGGGAATTGTTGTAGATATGTTGAACATGTGGAAGGATACCATGCCATGTACGTGGATGATTGAAGTTTCACATGAGAAGGATGTGCACAGTCATCTTATTGACCACCTCTTTTTTCCCATTTGTTTGGGAGTGGAAAGAAGTCAATTTGGTCAACTTGGTGTCTTTTATCCACCCAGTTGCACTAGTTGGACTTACAGTTGAGTCGCCAAAGACTAAGCAATCTATTTCTCAAAATTCAATGTTCAAAAGTTCAGCTGGTCTATTTAACCAAATTTTTCCACATTTTCATACCCTATGGGGAATTGTAATAAAATGACTTAAGCATGTTATTTTTGGTTGAGAAGACCCCCACCAGCAGTACCTTACTGGATTTAAATTACTTAGACCCCAAACAGTCCTCTAACCCAAAAATAAATTACCAATCAGGATGGTAGTTGGGAATCCCTCCTCAAGAGTTAATGAAGAGATGGGGAAGAGTACCCATCTAAGAGAATTCATGACTTGACCATGAACTAGGGATTCAAACCCACCCAATATTGTTGAGGAAGGAAAGAAAAGAAGGAAGATCGTGGGAAGAGAGGATGGTGAAGGAGAGACCATTCTTCTGGAAGAAAAAAGAGCACGTGCAGCTCTCTGGTTCTAAAGAGAACTGAACAACAAACTTTCTCTGGGTGAAATAAGTAGTTGGAAGCATTTAAGTCCAAGCTGATAAATGGGGTTGTAGGAAGACAAGTGACTGAGGGAGCACTCATTGCAGACCCCCTTGCTTGGTGAAGAGAAAACAAATTTCCAAGTTTCTGTGGGAGGAGGAGAGTGGCCTTCATCCCTCACTATCGTTGAAAAAGAAGGAAGAATCTCTCTCAAGGAATCATGATCTAGCTAGGGGGTGGCCAGGAGTTGTTGTGCCTAAGGTTGGGTGGAAACGGGCACCCCTCTCAGTAGTTTCTTCATGATCTGGTTTCTTGATAAGTATTCTTATACTTTGTGTATTAGAATTGAAATGATGGTGGTTGAAAGTCTATGGTTATGATTAAAACCTTACATTGTTTGATTAATCATTATAAATGTTGATTGTTTTTTGTGAGCCCCTGTACCTGCATCATTTCTATTTGCCTCAGTCTAGCAGCTAGAAAGTCATGATACATGGGTCTTCGAAAGAGTTTAAAGATAAGTTTATGGTTCCTGTATTGGTTAAGAAATGCCTTTCCCTATTTTAGAACTTAAGTTCTGTGAATGGAGGGCGCTCCCTTCAAACCAGTAGTCCAAGATACCACAAGATCCTATCCATGACCCTAACAAAATCACGGCTAAGAGTTGAGCATGCAACCTCGAGACTCATCGGAGGATCCGTATGACTGGGTCCTTGGAACCCTTTGCTAATTTTGAAAGGAGCTAAGTTATCTTTGGCTTCAGAACTTCGAGAGTTCGGAGCTCCAGGATGTTATGGCCTTCCCACTCTCAAACCAGTTGAAGGAAAACTATCATTATGGTCACCAGTGACGTTGACCGACATATGGCAGTTCCCTTAACTGTGACCATGGGATCTGTCCCGCCGCTAAGCCCTAACCCACTTACTAGTCAGGAAGTAATGTGAGCCGTAGATCCGGGGATACTCGGTATCTTTCCTGAACGTTGGATCTACGTCGTGGTCAATTTGGCATTGACCACTTCGGGAGAACAGAGGTATCATAACACCAAAACTCATGAATTCCAGAGTTGTGAATTAATGTGGGTCATCGATCTAAGGACCCTTCGGGACTCCTCATGGTCGTTGATCATGGGGGCATACATATCTCGTCGAGAGCACGTGGGAGTCCACGTGATGACAAATGTTGATGACATGTGTGGTGGCCTTGTGGCATAATAAAGATATGTCGGTGACCCGAGGCATGTGCCACGCATCTTGCCAGTGTGTTTTGGGTTGAAAGGTTTCCCTCTAGGAGTGTCCTAACACTGATACCTAGGGACCTTCGAGCTAGATTTGTGAGTCGTGCATCTGGGGAGTCCATTGAGAACCCCTCCCAATCATATGATCAACTAGTGGAAGGACTTGCGTATATCAATTCGATGAAGTTCTACTCCGGGAGAAAGGGAGTGTTAAGCAGGTAGAACCCCCGAACGTTGAACTTGTGAAGAAACACAAACTATCGATCTGAGGATGCTTCAAGATCCCTCTTAATTGTCAGATCTAGACCGTGGTTAGCCCGACATTGACCACTTGGGGAGAAAAGAGGAAGTTACACAGTGGATCCACCGAATGTCGAAGTTGCGAAGCAACGGAGGCTATAGATCTATGGATCTATGGATCTATGTGGACCCATCTCAACCGTAGGATATAAGGGGTAATGGGAGATTGCTAGAGGGAGTTTGGACTTCGGAGCTCTGGGAGATTTTGCAGGTAGGAGAAGCTAGGGACTCCCGGAGGCTGTCATTCTAGAGTGATGTGGCATGTTGATGTCACCTAGGGTGATGTGGACCCATATTCGGCATGCCACGTGTTGCCTTGATTCATGATTTTTACAGACCTTATATTCCCAATAGAACATCACATGTGTCACCCATTTATGGGGCCATGTGTCCTCTCTTCCCTTTCCACGTGTCATACCTCTAGCGCATGCTCACTTGGACAAAATATGGTGCAGTACCTGGGACTCCAAGAGTTCGGGACTTTGTGAATATTGGGAGGCTGGAACGCTGGGGTTAATTCGGTCAAAGGCCCCGACCCACCTATCCCTACCTCTGTGTTTCATGCACCACCACGTGTAAGTGTGGACCCTTTGGGAGTCCAAGGTTTCAGAGCTCCAAAGGCCTGGGTGTAGTATCTTAGATAATTCAAAAGGGTCGAAGGTCGGAGCTACATGGCAGGATTCCAAGAATTTGGAACTCCAGAAATGTTTCAAATGTGGATATGAAGGAGGAAGGGCCGAAGGCCCAGTGATCATGAAGGTGCGGTGAAAATCCCTTGTAAACGCCTCTCCAATGGCCATGTCATCGCCAAGGGATGATAACCATGGTCAAGTCCATACCAGGTGGAATGATATGAATGAGGTGATCCCATGTAGGTTCCATGTTGCCTTTGACCAATGATGCCTGAAGAGTTTCAGAAGGGAATAAATTCCAATCCGGAGCTCGGATTTGAGCATGGTAACAGTGGTTCGAAAGCTCTTGACAAGAAGAAGGTGATGGAGATCTCGGGAAAGGATACGAGATGATGGAGGAAATAGAAATTTTTATTCCCCATCCTTTAAAAAGGTACTTAAGGGGTTGGGTGTGTTACAAGATGGGTCTATGCATTTTTCTTTGTTTGGTGCTTTCTGAAAAAACACTTTCTCTTCGTCCGCTTTCTCGTCAGGGGGAAACCCCGTCTTTAGTCAACCCAACCCTATGCAAGGCTTCATTCCTTCAGAGGGACTAATGACATGAGCTTTCTCCTCACAAGGTTTTGGAAATCCCTCGCATGGCTCTTTTCCTTTGCAAGGGATGTCAATCGAGGGAGACCCCTCCCACACTCAGTGGAACCCTAGGTAGGGTTCAGTACCTATGCTAGGAGGATCGGTTGGGGGCATCCCCAACCAATGTCCTTGGAATACCATACAGGGAGCAATCCCTACCCAAGGTATGTCATCGAACTACGTGAATTTGTCGACGATGTATAATCAATCGCAAACTCCTTTTATTGGCCAAGGACACCATGGTTTCTACCAAGACCCTAGTCAGCAAGAAAAATTTTCCTGGCAACCTGGTGCCATTCAAAACCCAGGCTTCTATTTTCCTTTGAATCCACCACAACCTAGGTTACCTTTCTTGGCAACTCTTCTTTTGCTAGAATTGGTGAGGTTGTTGAACGATCTGATCTATCATGGTCCACATTGGCCTCCCATGCCAATTAAGTTTCCCTCAGACATACCTAAGTTTGAAGTAAATCCTGGCGAATATCCAGGTGATCATGTTACGACATTTCATTTATGGTGCTCCTCCAACTCGTTGAAGGATGAATTTTTTCAGTTCCATTTATTTCAATGCACTCTTATAGGGGGTGTTGTGAAATGGTATATCGAGCTTGATATCTCGAAGTATTATTACTTTAATGACCTAGAAATGCGTTTCTTAAACCATTTTCAGTTACCGATGAGATATGATGTTGGCACCGAGTTGATAGCCAACTTTGAGCAAACGAAACTCATCCATATCTCTGATCACATCTGATAATGGCATCACCAAAAGAGATTGATCAAAGTGAAGGTCCCTCCCACATTCTTTTTCGATTGGTTCCTAAAGTTCTTGGTGCCTTGTGTCTCCAAATATGTCGCTTCCTCCAAATTTTTTTCCAAAGAAGAGGTTATTATAAGAGCCTAGCAATTGGAGTTGATTTACTCTCAATCTGGTATGTTATACGATATCCTCCCGAATGCACCACGATCAACTTTTGACAAGACCAAATAGAAGTCTAGGCCTCACGCCAATGGTATAGTAGGCTCAGCACAAAGTAATCCCATAGATCAGTTGACTAACCAATTGCAACAGTTATCAATTCAACAAATTGTGGCCAGCCAAACTCTTGGTTCGACTACCCCCACAACCCAAATGTGAGATGTACACATTGTGTAGTCGACGAATCCAAAAGGTAACCAAAAAACCAAGGTGAATATGAAATCCAAAGGAAAGAAGGGTAAGGGGGATAAAAAGGCTATGAATAATGTTGGTGAGGGTGAAAATGAAAAGAAGAAGGTGAAGTTTCCGTGTAAGCTTTGCACAAACAATCAATTGACTCACCAATGCCCTCAGCTTGAGGAAGCCCAAAAGATCTGAGCATAGTAGTAGCCTAATATGTTAACTAACCCTTTTATACAAGGGGAAAATATGGCTCAAGCTTCCTCATCCATGAATGTGCCTAGTGGAAATCAAGGATCCCCCACACTTAACGCTAATAATGGAGCCGAAAACATATACATGATGAGATCATATGTTCATCTGTAGACTAGGGCTCACGATTACAAAATGTCGGAATCTGTTAACAAGGGAAAAAAGGATTCCAACCCACCACCTCCTCTTCATATTGAAAAGAATGTAGGAGAAACTATGACTCAATCCCTAAGGGTGAATTTAAGAAGGATTCTCAAAACCCGAACGCAAGGGCTGCTCAAACTACTATGTTGTGGAGGATCTGGCACAAACTCTTTGTGCAATGTCTGCTATAGAAGTTCTCCAAAGTTTCCACTCACAGAGAAAATCATTGTTATCTGCCTTGGGAGCTGTCGAGACTTCTAACTCGAGAATGATTGTTTTTTACTCTACCCATTATAAACCTCATCTACCTCACCACGTTGCTTTTTAGATAGTAGTGGTTTATTCCATGAAATCATTGACATGGAACATTTTCTGCACGGTGGTAAATGAGGATGCCTCGACTTGCGTGATTTTGTTGGCATGTTGGAAGGCCTTTGGCCAACCTAAGTTGTCTTCGTCACCAACATTGTTAATTGTGTTTGACAGTAGATCTTTTAGACCACGTGGCATAATCCCCTCCTTCCTCGTGCAGTTGGAGGGAAAAATTGTGTGCATCGATGTAGAAGTAGTTGATGTGCCTCTCGACTACAATCTTTTGTTAGGACAAAGTTGGACCTACATTATGAGAGTTGTTGTATCCAATGTTTTTCAGGTCTTATGTTTTCCTCACAAAGGCCAGATCATAACCATTGATACATTATCCTTCTCTCATCCTGACCCTTCATCGGGGGCATCCACAGTCTCGATGATTGACAACCTGCAGCTAGGTACCATCAACTTAGGTTCCAAATTGCTTCCATATCTAATGGGGACTTTTTATTATCCACCACCTTCGAATGATGTCAAGTTTATTTCGGTTGTCCCCAATTAGCCGAAGGATGTGATATTTCAAGTAGATTTTTTTTGAACGAGTTATTTTAATGACCCGTGGACTTTATCATACCCATCGGATTTTATTGAAGGGGTAGGGAATCTTAGAATGGCTATGCCCCTATCCACTTTTGAGGCTGCATAAAAAATTGTCCAACAAACCTCGACCAACCCTGATCTAGCTCCCCCATAGGAGCTACATCACATTCTCGAGCCTATTTGGGCTCAAGACTCTCTTACTACTCACAATCCTTTGGACTTTGTCTTACCCTTTGATGAGGTGATTTTGGAGGCAATGGTTGGGATGAATAGACCTTGGGACGATCTTCACCATAGATCTTATTTTTTACCTGAGTTGAGGAGATTAGAATCAGGATATTTCACCATGACCATGAATGGAAATGCCACTTTCTCTATTAACCCTCTGGCCACACACAGAATCTATGATGAGGGAAACATGGAAAGTATAGCTGAAATGATTCCAATTGACATATCTATAACCCCTGAAATCATTGAAAATGTCTTCATTGGAGTGGATTGTTCCTCCGAGGAGATTCAAATATACATTGAATTATTTAAAGAGTTTCACGACATTTTTTCCTGGTCTTATGAGGATATGTCAGGAATTGACCCTTGTATAGTCGAACACGAGATTAGGACTTACCCCGATGCTAAGTGTGTCTGACAGAAGCTTCGCCCAGTCAATCCTTGCAAGGCAGCGGCTATCAAGGATGAGGTAAAGAAACTCCTTAAGGTTGGTTTCATCTATCCAATGCAACTGACGGAATGGGTGTCAAACCTTGTTCCTGTCAACCAAAAACAAGGTATGATTCATGTGTGTATGGACTTTCGTGCTCTGAATAAAGCTTGTTCGAAAGATAATTTTCCAACCCCATCCATTGATCAGATTGTCAATGAATGTGTGGGTTGTGAAGTCTTTTCTTTTATGGATGGTTTTTTCGGGTACAACTAGATTCAGATCAAACCCAAGGATCAACATAAAACAACATTTATATGTCCTTCGGGTACATTCACATACAGGAAAATTCCTTTTGTCCTTAAGAATGTTGGAGCCACTTTTCAGTGGGCCATGTCATTCTCCTTCCACAACCTCAAGAATATAGTCGAGGCATACCTTGATGATTTGGCATCATGTTCTCGTAAGAGATTTGATCATCCCGCCCACTTACGAATTATCTTTGAGAGGTGTCGTTGCTACTAGATTCATCTTAATATGAACAAGTGCAGCTTTTGTGTAACATCGAGACAATTTTTAGTTTTTATTATGTCCACTAAACCGATCATGGTTGATCCTCTAAAGGTTGAGGCAATAGTTCAATTGCCTCCCCCGCGCAAAATCCCTCGGCTTCAAAGTCTACAGGGGAAAGCTAACTTTCTTTGGTGATTTGTTGTCAACTATGCTGAGATTACTAAATGGTTTATGTGTCTCTTGAAAAAAGGTCTCCCATTATGTTGGGATGAAGCGACTCAATGCTCTTTCGAAGTGTTGAAACATGCTATGATGTATTCCCCTTTTATTAGTCCTTCAAATTATGGAAAGGATTTCTTGTTGTACTTGGCTGTAACAGAGTCTACTATTGGGATGGTCTTGGTTTAGGAGGATTACGCACTCAAAGAGCATGTTATCTATTATCTTATTTGAGGCTTGGTCAGAACGAAACTCAACTACACCCATGTTGAGAAACTTGATTTGGCAGTTGTCCATACTGTCCAAAGGTTTTGTCATTACATTCTACTTCGCAAGACCATTGTCATAGTTTTCATGAATCATTTTCAATATGTGTTGACACGACGGGTCATCAGCGGGAGAATTAGTCGATGGATAGTCATCCTTCAAGAATTTGACTTGGACTTTGTTTCAACGAATTCTAAAAAGTCCTTGGTCTTTGCTCAGCTAATTTTGGAACTTTCGGTTGAGAGTGGTAATGATTTACCTGAAGAGTCATTGATCAATGGGAATATTCTCCTTATTGCATATTCAGACCCTTGGTATGAAGGTATACTTGTGTATCTTCATACTTTGAAGTGCCCTTCCTTTGCTTCTCACGATGAGCATCGACGAATACGCCATCAAGCGTGGAACTATCTTATCATCGATGATACTTTATATCGTCGAAGAGTTGATTGCATTCTCCGTCATTGTCTCACTCATGAAGAGGTAGAGATTATATTGAATGACTGTCACACTGGAGCATGTGGTGGTCACTTGTCTGGGTTGAAAACAACCCAGAAAACTATTCACATTGGATACTTTTGGCCCTTGTTGATTTGTTGATCAAATGTTGTGTAGAGGTGGTCAAGAAGTGTCACTTGTGCCAGATCTTCTCTCGAAATATGAAGGAACACCTTGCTCCCATGTTTCTGGTTATTGTTGTTGGTCCCTTCACTAAGTGGGGGATTGATTTCACTACATGCCACATGACTTCGGCTAGGGGGCATCGTTACATCATCATGGAAATAGACTACTTTACCAAGTGGGTCGAGGCCATGCGGACATTTAGTAATGACACAGAAATGGTTATGCTTTTCATTTTTAACTAGATTGTTGCCAGGTTTGGTATTCCGAAGGAGATTGTCACAAACCATGGTAGTCACTTCCAGAATAAGATGATGACTGAGTTAACATCAAAACTTGGGTTTAAGAAAGAACATTTTTCACCCTACTATCCATAGGATAATCGTCAAGTGGAGGTTGCTAATAAGTCTCTCAAGACTATTCTCCAATAAACAATCAATTCGACCAAGTTGAATTGGCATTTGATGGTGTACTCAGCACTTTGGTCATATCGAACCTTAGTCGAGATTGTTATCAGTTTCTCTCCTTTCCAACTCATCTACGAGCTGGAGGAAGTCTTTCCCATAAAATGCCAAATTCCCTCTCTTAAGTTGGCAGTGGAATTACTGTCTAACACAACTCCACTTGAAGAGTGTCTCCTATATCTCGAGGAGATCGATGAGCAGCGTCGAGATGCAGCCTTGGCCAATGACGCTCACAAATAGTGTGTCAAGTGTCAGTATGATCGGTCCATCCACCCTAGAGTTTTCTCTGAAGGAGATCTTGTCTTGGTCTATGACCAAGATAAAGACCCCTTGGGGGCAAGAAAATTCAAACCCATGTGGTACATAGCATTCATTGTTAAAAAAAAATTAGAAAAGGGTGCTTATCAACTGGTTAATTTCAAAGGTAATGTTTTGTCTAAGCCTAGAAATGGGATCTACCTTAAGAAGTATTACTCTTAAGTCAGTCACCTGGGTTTGACTTCTTGTATATAATGTATAATTTTATTTATACACTTTTGTCTTTTTGTCCTATGGACGTGTAGTTTATTGTGTTTCTTTTCACTGTGGAAAATGTCAAGTGAATCTGAGGTTTATGTTGGGTTCACGGACAGTGCTCACTGACACACTCGGAGGCTTGCTTCCACAGCTTGGGTGATCTTCACACCCATTGGTCACTTGGTATCTTATTGAGGTATTTGTCTAGGAGAAGCAACCAATAATGTTGCCGAGTACAGTACCGTAATAGAATTACTACATGATGCATTGTCACATGGTATTTATCACCTTCGGGTTTATATAGATGCTCAACTAGTTGTGTCTTAGTTAAATGGAGTGTACCATGTCTATAATCCAACCATTCACCGATGATTCCTTAGGGTACATCTCTTAGAACATTATTTTGATTATATTACATATATTTATGTTCCTAGGAGATATAATAAACTAACTGATGCATTGGCTAATCATGAATTAGATTGGCAACTTCCACACACATAAACGTAAAAGCACACACATACACGAATATGTAAATACATTTGTATAAAAATGATAACTCCATAAGGTAAAAAGATGTATATATATAATAATATATCCAAAAATAATGTCATAAGTACAAAATGTGGCCCATAAATCCTCAAATAGAGTCGATATACATTGTTGGGATTAAGCCCTCAATACATAAAAGAGTACAAAAAAGAGTGCCCTCGGCACATATAAGATCCAGTGATAACTATGGTATAGGCTTGTTGGCCCTAGTATAATGAACTACATCGTTTGCAAGAGGCCAAAACAATTGAACCCAAGTCCTAGGTACTCCTACCACAAGCGGTTGCATGGTCAGGGGTAGGTCCTCAATCTCTGCCATCGGCATAGGACGAGTGAGAGTTGTCAGGTTCCTCTCCACTCATATCAATACTCTCTTAGTCTCTTCGATCAATGGCCTTTCCACCGATGCTAGTTTGACATCCTCTTGAGGACGACGCCTATTCCTAGTGAAGTTAGTTGGTCGTATTGGTCCCATGTCTGTATATAACATATTACTAAGTTAGTACTTTAAAATATAAAAAATGATGTGTACCTATTGGTGCGCCTCTTTTGTCACCTAAATGAGCAAACAGAGGTGCTTACAATATTAGTTGGGTTAGCTAAGAAAGACATCAGTAAAGGAAAGGGTTAGAAGAATAAACATAAAAGACTAAGCTAAGAATTAAACAAGGAAAGGAAAAAACAATTAAACTATTGTGCATAAGGACATAAGAACAAGAAACAAACAAGACTCATGTCACCAATGGAAAGGATTGTATTAGTGAAAAGAAAACACCAAAGAGAAAGGGGACTTTGGGTCCCTTCTTCCTCC
>ML869429.1:26169-39150 GCA_009831015.1 Picea engelmannii | reverse complement strand
TTTTCTTTGTGGTTTTTGGTATTTTTCCTTGGCCATTTGCTCTTGCCTTACCTTTCTCCTTTCATATCAATCTCTGAGTCTTCGGGATACCCTGATAGACCCTTTGGGTCCAGAGGCCTCTTCAACTTTTGTGTCTTTTTCCAAAAAATTGACTAGTTTCAGACATTCTCGCACTGCACTCCACAGTGGCCTGCAAGAATATGCTGAGTTCGCACCCTGCTTTTATGTTCAGTGAGAGGTTCTCGCACTCTGCTCAAAGCCCACCTGCGAGAATCACCTATTTTCGCACTGTGTAATACTCTCCTCCGACGAACCCATTTTTTCAAAATTTTGGATTTGAGTTTTTGCATCTTCAACTGCCCAGTTCAATGTAGGTGCCTCAAAAGAGTTTCTCGGACCATTGATTGATGTTTTTCTTGTCTTCGTTTTTGTGCATGAACAGTCTTAGGATTTCAAAGGCTCTTCCTGTCACTTGTTCTTGACTTTCATTTCTTAACTTTTCTTGGCAAAACTATGCTCTCTGATTTCATAATCTGAGTGTGCTTGTTTGGTTAAGGACTGGAAATCGGTTGAAAGTTGAGCTTCTTTGTCTTTATCATTTTCTTATTCTTTAAAAGATCACTTTTCTTATGCAATTGAAAAGACTAGTTTGGTTTGCTTGTTATTTTTGTTTCCATTGAAAGAGTGTGTTGGGTTTTTTTATCTATTGCTTGCTCATTGATTTTTTATTTTCTCCACTCTCACTATCATGGTGTGGGTCCTTTTTGAAAAGTGAACAACGTTTTTCTTTCAAAAGCATTTTCATTTTTGCAAGTATTGAAAATCAATTGTTGAAATTATTGAAAAAGAACAATAGAGAATTGTTATTGATGCGTGATTTGTTGCAATTGCATTTTAAAAGAAATTGTGTCTTGTAGTTCGAAGTTGATCCAAAAAACTTCTCTGTCCCTCCCATACATAGGATTCATTGAACGAAAATTGATATATTTCATTCTCATCCATGCATCGTTGGGTCAAAGTCTTATACAACATAAGTTTCATCTCCGTTTCCTTTGAGTAACAACAACCCTTAATAACACTACGCAATTGTAAAATTTAACTAGTAACTCTTTTCTAGGGCTCTATTACACCAACATTTAGCCAGGCTAGCGCTTTGGAGTAGGAAGAGAGATACACTCTCCAAAGCACTAAACACACAATAGCATCTTGTGTTAAGGAGTGTTAAATTCCATTTGCAACATCTTGTCTTGGGAAGCCCTTCTCACACAAGGGTCAAACATGAGGTCGCATTGTTATTGACAGAGTTACTCATCCTGCTTTGTTGATATCGGTGTAGAGATTACACATATTATGGGGATCACTTGGAGGTATACCCACAATGATGAGTGGAAGCCTTTTGAATTGATTTCGGGCTAGATACCCTACCCTTGAGTGTGGATCAGAGTGTCAACTGTCCCCCCAGGCTTTACTGTTGTTGGTGGTAACCTTAGTGGCCTATCTTTCTAGGTTCTTACACGAGGTGACTGTGAAGGGGAAAGTCTTCACGGTACTTAGAATTGACGTTGACCAAACTCACTCGGGCTCCTTGGAGGGTATACCCACGATTATGTGTGAGAGCTTGCACTAGGGTGTAAGTCCGTTAAGCAGGTCATTAGCGTAACTTTTCCACCCTTGCCCAACCCCTTCTCGTCTCATTGTTGTGACGTTGGATTTCATCACCAACTAGTGACTTCAGAATTAGAAGGTCTTGTTTGCTTGGTGTTGCTTCCTAGATTTTGTTTACTAGCGCGTGTTGTTTGTTTATCAAAGTTGACCATACGATTTTCTTCATGAAGTTTGTCACTCATTTACAATAGCTCCTCCACGTCATTCACGTAGAATGTAGGGTTTATCTACAGAGAATCTGGAAGGTTCTCAACCCTTGCTTACAAATTCACCTGAGGGCTCTCCTCAGCAACGTGAAGTCCCAGTTGTCACCACGCCACAAGTGGAACAGAGTGACTATCTAGAAAATTTTTGAATTACAAATACTCAAGAGGACTTTCGGCTTCACCCTGATTCTGAGCGAACATTTATGCGACTCAATTCTTTCGGAGACTTAGTTGTTATGTCTTCTGGATCACCAGTTGGACCCTTTCCAGGCATAGAAGGCCAAGATATTTTTTGGTCTACAGGTGTTTTTCGATGGGACCTTTTCGGTCCAGGCTCACCTGTGATTTCCAAAATCACCCCACCTATGATTTCCAAAATCTCTAGTCCAGAGACAGTATCGTTTACTACCGCCTATCACTTTATTGTCCTTGTCGAAATGGCCCATCACACAGATACTACGAGTGTTCCATCTGGGTTTACTGTGGTTAGTCTTGCTCTCATTAACACACTGTGAATGCCCAACGTCACTCGGACACTACCATCTAGATACCGTGCGTAGGATGCTTCCATTCCCACTCCTACACAAACCCCATCCGGCTCTCCTGGTGGTCCTTCTTCTTCTAGGCACTCTCTTCTCGGTTTTATTTCGACACTCCCTCAATTTCCTTTTGGAGGACCTTCCTCATCTTCTACTGGTAGTCTTCATCCTAGTGGCACTATTCTGTCATTCACTCCAACTTACCAGATTCCCGTTGGTGGACACTTTCCCCAAGGTGGTATAACTCAACCCCCTCTCAGCGGGCAAATTCCTTTTGGAACAAAAATCCCAATTGGAACACCACCCCCAATTGGAAATCTACCCCCAATTGGAACCCCGCCTTCAATGGGAGGACCGACCTCTCCTTATGGGAAAAACATACCTCTGTCCTTGGCCCAGTATTGGAATCATTTGATACAAAATCCTCCTCAATCGACTGGGGGGCAATAGTTTCCAGCTGCGTCCATAATACCCCCTAGTATGGGCCAACCATATCCAGATACATTCAATCCCATTTTGGGGGCAAATGCTCAAACTCAGGTCCCTATTCTAGGGTACAATCCTATGAGTTACTATCCTCTCCAACCACCATTGAATATGCCTGGTTCTTCACATTATATGCAGACTGCTTATGGTCCTACTGGTTTGCCGACAGGGCTTCCTCCCCAAAGCCACCAGTACCCATAGGTGAATCGACAGTTACCCTTCATAGCCACTTTGGATCTTCCAGATTTGTCAAGGATTTTAAATGATCCAATTCATCACTCTCCCCAATGGCCTGCTATACCAGCCAAGCTACCATCGGACATTCCTAAATTCAACGGCAAAGCAGGAGAGGACCCAAACAATCACATTATGACTTTTCACCTATGGTGTTCATCCAACTCGTTGATGGATGACTCTATTTTTTTGCGTCTTTTTCAATGAACTCTCACAGGTTCTGTTGCGAAGTGGTACATAGAATTGCCATGAGGTTTCTTCTCTGACTTCAACACCTTAGCTATGGCTTTCCTTACACACTACAAGTTACCGATTCGTTATGACACGGGGACCAAGATTTTGACTTCTTTCAAACAAAACAAATCCACTCATATATCCGATCACATTCATGAGTGTCAATGGCGACGACGTCTCATTAAACTCGAACTCCCTGATCAATTGCTAGTAGAATGGTTCACAAAATCATTTGTGAACGACATCGGTTGTGACATTGCCATGGGTGGAGTAGTCACGGAAGAGTAGGCCATAAGTCATGCTCAATATCTTGATCTTGTTTACTCACAAACGGGTACCCTTTATGACTTACTACCTGACTTACCTCGTCCTTCCACTTACGCCACTTCAACTACTCCAGCTGCTTCACATGTCGCTGACGGTGTGATTGGCACTATCCAAACCCAACCACATTCCGCCTCAAGCACAAACCCCAAACCTACTTCTTCTAATGTTCAAAATGCTCTGTCTCCTGCCCCTCCCACCGGCAAGACTTTTGAGGTAAATGCAGTTCAATCTACCCCAACCGGTAAAAACAAATCCAAAAATGGAAGGGGTAAGAATAAGAGGACAAAAATACTTCTCAAGAAGAGTGAACCAAAACTACCCCAGTTGAAGATTGAGATAAGCGCAAACCACGATACCCTTGTCTTATCTATGGTGATGATCACTGCATGAAGGATTGTCCACAACGCGCCGAGGTCACTAAGTTCCTTCAAGGAGCTCCAAAACCACCTACTCCAGTCGTTTTTTCCCAACCCTTCCCGTCTCAACAACAGGCTCAGTTGGTCATTCATGACCAACCCTCATCTTCTACTACATCCTATGTTTTGATGTGTACTGGCGATTCAAAGCAGAGTGACGTTGCACTCACTACTCGAGCTAAAGATTATTCTCCCTCTAAAGAGAAGGTTGATGATCTACCTCCTTCCTTGGTACAATCTTCTCCCGCAACTCCACCTACCAACGGTCCTCTTCATGTCGAATGACCGAGCCTCGACACAGTTCTTCGACCCCCCCCCAAAGGGCGTCGTTTGGAAATCGACTTTCAATCCTCATGCTTGTGCTGCCCAGAACTACAACATTGTTGAAGATCTGGCCCAAGCACCTTTTGCGATGTCAGCCCTCGAAGTCCTTCAAAGTTGTCCTATGCCATGGAAGGCACTGTTGAAAGCTATCGGTGGAATCGATCCGACGGATACGAATTTAATAATTTTTGACTTGGAAGATCACATTCCAAGGTTACCCCCTTAACTCACATTCCAGATCCAAGTGATTGTCTCTGAAAAAAACATTTGTCGAACCGTTATCAATGAGGGTGCCTCGACATGTGTTATGTCTCTTGCTTGCTGGAAAACCATTGGCTCTTCTTCTTTGAATGAATCCCATAACACTCTTAAATCCTTCAACGGCTCCGGTTTTAATCCCTACGGTGTTCTTCCTTCGTTTCCCATCACGTTAGAAGGCAAAACGGTCCAAGTCGAAGTGGAATTCTTTGACGCTCCCCTTGATTACAATCTTCTACTTGGCCACAGCTGGATCGATTCCATGCACGCAGTTGTGTTGAGCCTTTTCCGTGTGGTACGTCTCCCACATCAAGGAAAGGTCATCACTGTTGACCAACTAGCCTTCTTTAATTCCGATACTCATACTGACAATGTACAGTTTATCGCTAAAACCCCACCGGGTTATGAGAATGTCGGTGTAGGCCTGCTAAAAGACTCTTCGTTAATGGGTACTTTCCCCATTCCACCACCTGATGTTCCACGCTCGTCTGTTGCTTCAATCAACATGATCTCCACCTCGACTCATGAACTTCCAGCGTCTCACGACCCATGGATAGTACCTCCTCCTGGAGATTATCTTCGTTACAACGACGAAATGCCGTTAAGTCCGGTCGAATCCACCTATCAGGCCATTCAACTAGCAACACCTTCTACCCCCTCTCTTGGTGAGTTATCTCCAAATCCTTTTCGTGTCATTTTTTCCACTGACGAGATGATCATGTCTGTCATGGAGGACACTCCTTGGGACGATGGACATCATCGTTCCATCCTCTTTCTGGAGCAACATACCATTGACAACTATCAACGGATTTCGACCTCGTCGACTGTTGTCGTCATCTCAACCATTCCCGTGTCTGCACACGATGTGTTTTCTGAAGGGAACTTAAGTAATATCTCACCCACTATTCCCCTCGACATATCCGTCAAACCTGGAATTGTTGAAAATGTCCATATTGGAGCTTCGTGTTCTTCTGACGAAATCGTCACCTACACATCCCTTTTCAAAGAGTTCCGTGACATCTTCACCTGGAGCTACGAAGAAATGCCGGGTATTGACCCTGAGAGTGTGATACATGAGATAAAGACATACCCCGATGCTAAACCCATTCGGTAACACCTTCATCCAGTTCACCCCCGTAAAGCGGCTGCTATCAAGCTTGAAGTCAAGAAACTTCTTAAAGCCGGCTTTATTCATCCGGTGGCTCTCACAGACTGGGTTTCCAATCTTGTCCCGATCGTAAGAAACAAGGCACAATTTGTGTATGTGTTGATTATAGGGATATCAACAAAGCTTGTCCCAAAGTCAACTTTCCTACCCCCTTCGTCGTTCAGATTGTCGACGATTGCACCGAAAGTGAAATGTTCTCTCTGATGGATGGTTTCTCTGGGTATAATCAAATCAACATTGTTCCTGAGGATCAACATAAGACCACTTTTATTTGTCCTTGGGGTACTTTTGCCTATCAAAAACTCCCTTTCGGTCTCAAGAATGTTGGCGCAACTTTTCAACGCGCTATATGTCTTATGATTTCCATGATATCAAGCACATTGTCCAACCCTATTTGGACAATTTACCCGCTCACTCAATGCATCGAGTCGATCATCCAACCCACCTCCGAGCCATTTTCGTCCGCTGTCGTTTCTACCGTATACGTTTGAATCCTCATAAGTTCGTTTTCTGCATGGAATCTGGTCGACTTTTAGGTTTTATCATTTCGCATCAAGGAATCCGGGTGGATCCTTTAAAGGTTGAGGTGATCCTTAATCTCCCTCCTCCTTCTACACTTCACCAGTTACAAAGTTTGCAAGGGAAAGCAAACTTTCTTCGTCGTTTTATCCCAAATTACACCGAGATAACTCGTGGATTTACGCACTTACTTAAAAAGGGGTTTGAGTTCGTATGGGATACCATAGCCAACAATGCTTTCGATGCATTGAAATTGTCCCTAACACGTGCTTCACTTCTCTTTCCCCCCGATTACAGTCTCGATTATTTCCTCTACCTTGCTGCCTCGGATTACACCATTGGTATGGTCCTCGTACAAGAGGATGATACTAATGACGAACATGTTATTTACTACTTGAGTCGAAGTCTAACACCTACTGAAATCAAGTATTTACATGTTAAAAAACTGGCCTTGGTTGTCGTTCAAGCCATCCAATGCTTCCGACACTATATCCTCTCGCACAAGACTACAGTGATTTCTCACTGCAACCCTATGCAACACATTCTTACACGTCAATTGCTAGGGGGAAAATACTGCAAATGGATTGTGATACTCCAGGAGTTTGACTTGGAATTCGAATGCGCCAAGTCCAAGAAGTCCTTAGTGTTTGCTGAGTTGATATGCGACTTTCCCTATTCTGAAATGGAAAATTTTGCCACTAATTCATTACCCGATGAATCTCTTTTCCTTATCAACACTGATGATCTTTGGTATGGTGATATCATTATATATCTCCAAACCCAGACTTTTCGGCCAACTTTATCTAGTACTGACCAATGTCGAATACGCTACCAAGCACGTCAATACATCAT
Source organism: Picea engelmannii (assembly GCA_009831015.1). Lineage (NCBI taxonomy): Eukaryota > Viridiplantae > Streptophyta > Pinopsida > Pinales > Pinaceae > Picea > Picea engelmannii. The sequence goes on along the minus strand of ML869429.1, from coordinate 31,922 downwards.
CCTCGGGGATACTCTTTATCGTCGGGGGATTGACTCTGTTTTTTGACACTGCCTAACGTTCGACGAAGTAGCGAACGCTCTGAATGACTGCCATTCTAGAGCCTGTGGTGGTCATATGTTTGGGTATGCTACTGCCCAGAAGATCTTACGAGCAGGGTATTTTTGGCCTTCTTTATTTAACGACTGCATAATCACCGTTCAAAAATTCCATGCTTGCCAGACCTATAATCAAAATATACGGTCACATCCCTCTCCTCTTCACCCTGTGGTCTCTGTTGGTCCCTTCGCGAAATGGGGCATCGATTTCATGACATGTCACCCTCACTCGGCCGGGGGGCATGGTTACATCATTGTAGCCGTCGATTACTTTACGAAATGGGCCGAGGTGATGCTGACATTTGACAACACTGGAAAGACCGCAACATTATTCATTTTTAATCACATCATAGCTCGTTTTGGTGTGCCCGAAGCTATCGTCACTGATGACAGTAGCCATTTTAGAAACTTCATGATGTCCAAACTTACTGAAAAGTTGGGTCTTTGCCATGATAACTCAACGCCCTATTATCCACAAGCCTACGGCCAGGTCGAAGCAATTAACAAAGTTCTCATAACTATGCTCTGACGAATGATAGGGATTCACAGAACAAGTTGGCACACAATGTTGTTTTCAGCATTGTGGGCTTACTGGACATCTGTTAAGTCCGCTACTGGGTTTACACCTTTCCGGTTAGTCTATGGTTTGGAAGCCATTCTCCCGATTGAATGCGAGATACCCTCTTTAAAAATAGCTGTTGAACTCCTACCAAACACTTCTACTGAGGAGGAATGTCTATTGTATCTTATGCGATTAGACGAAACTCGACGCGATGCTACCCTAGTTATAGAAGCTCAGAAAAAACATGTCAAGGCCCAATACGACAAACATGACAAGCCTCATGTTTTCTCTGAAGGAGATCTCGTTCTCCTCTATGATCAAGATCGAGATATGCTAGGAGCTGGAAAATTCGAAGCCATGTGGCGAGGTCCTTATATCGTTCGACGAGTTTTGGAAAAAGGAGCTTATGAGTTAGTAGATTACGATGGTATCCCTTTGAGTGAACCCAGGAATGGGTTGTACTTGAAGAAGTACTATGCATAAAATCATCTGTGCATGAGTACTTATATTTTTATTGTATCATACTTCTTGTGTGTTACTATAGCTTGCTTTTGTCGTTATCTAGTCTCTGCCCTTATGTGACGTTGTGTTTGATTTCTAGATGTCGGAGTCTTCGCTACCCTATATTGGCTTCACTGATGGCGCTAGCCGTAGTACTCAGAACCTTGCTTCCACTGCATGGGCAATTTACGCCCCTACAAACGAATTTGTCTCCTTACGAGGTGTGTCTCTCGGACGTACGACCAACAACATTGCAGAGTATAGCACCGTTATTGAATTGTTGATTGATGCTATCTCGCTTGGAATTCATCATTTGGTTGTGCGAATCGATTCACATCTTGTAGTACTACAGTTAAGTAATGTCTATACTATTCGAAGTCCTACTTTGTTACGGGTGTATTTGTGAATTCACCTCTTGGAACATTATTTTGATTATATTGAATATCAACATATTCCTAGATGTATAAATACATTAACTAATGCATTGGCTAACTATGTATTAGACAGACATTTGGATCATTTATAAATCAATCACATCAATTTTCACACAATACAAGGTAAACCGGTAGAAGTTGTCTGTATATATAATGATCAAAAGATTTTTCTACAAAAAGTTTTGTCCGAAAACCAAAATGTCAAAATCTGAATCTCATAGCTTCTACAAAAAGACGTCATGGATGACGTTCATGGTAACATACGACTGCCCAGGCAACCCTATGGAGCAGTCGGCCTATGGACTCTGACACTCCTACTGTGTGATTCTAATGATGTCGTGGAACCTCTCCAAGAGGCATGTCTAGAATATCTGTTGTCAAACCCTCTAGGTTTTGTTCCACTGCTTGATAATCCTCAGCGTCCCACTGTGGCACTGGCGCTACCTCTCCTCGCCGCTGAATGGGAGAAGTACCAGGAAGTCGGTAAGGTCCAACATCTGTGTCATCAAAAATGAATTTTGTATTTAGTCTTTGGACGAACATATAAAAAAAAATATTTGAATATGATAAAATTCATAAAAAACATTTAAAAAGAAAAAAATGTGTACTTATTACCAAGTTCCCCCCACAAAGCATCCTCCGGCAGGACTAAGTCTGGATATCCTCGAAAATCCAACCCGACATAATCATAATCGTCAGCCATCAACATCTGTGGTCGAAGCCAGTCAAAGAAGGTATCATCATACTTGATAATTGGTCCAGCTACGTGCCGGGCCATGAGCTGACACCATCTCAGCATTCTTGGATCCCTGGGAGCTGGTAAATTCCACTCAACCTGCAACCTCAGTAATGGAACCCTCTTGAGAAAGAAGGACACTAACAAAGATTTGTACCCGAATTGTTTCAGGTTGCCTCGTCCGCATTTGGTTAACTGCCTTTTCATGCTACGAAGCACTGCATCTACCCAGTTAAAAACCCAAGGTTCAGTACACTCTATAGCATACTAAAAGTAACTTTGGAGTGCCATGTGAGGAGCGAAACTCCCGGCCATACGTACAATGGTGAATAAAATAGTGCGGACGGTCAAATCCCGCACTCCCCAAATAACTACTTTCCCTTTCTTCCTCTCTACCTCGGGAACACAGTGTAAGTTGCAGTACTCACTCATGGGTAGCCCACCACCTCTGCTACCAGTCAGACTCACGTGGTACCCACACTCTGACAGTCCAGTCAAGAAGTAAATGTCCTCAATATCTAAGGACAGTGTGTGGACCCCTACATGGAATACCTGCTAATTGGGATCCCACATATGCACAAGGTACTCTAATAACCTGACTTGGGCCCTCATGCCTGGGATACGGAAGTATTTCAGAAGGCCATAGTTTCTCAAAGCGGAAATAGTGGGTGGACGATTTTTGGCAATGGAATTGTCTTCTTCATGCTCCCTTTTGCGCCATTCAAGAACCATTTTGATGGCCAAATACCTACATAAGAAGCACAAGAAGAGAATTAGTAACTCTATTCATGAATTGGTTCTCTTTCATTGAGTAAATTTAAAAAAACAAATTATGCTTTGCGGTTCTCGCAGGTACCCTTTAGGCACAGTGTGAGAACCTCACAGGCTGCTATGGGATCACCTACGAGAATGACTCATTCTCGCAGGTCCCATGTAGTCCACCTGCGAGAATGGCTGAGTGCAAGTATGGCTCACAAAACCAACTCAAAAATGAAATTTTACCATTGAAAATGCAAAATAAAACCATGAAAGAGTAGAGGACAAAGAGCCTACCTCACTGTCACTGACGGCTTGTCGAATGGATGCTTGTAACTCCCAAAATATGACGCCGAACTTTGAGGGTAAAAGAGGGGTTTTTGGGCTCAAATAGTGGAAAAGTGAAAATGATATGGTAAAAAGAGTTTTACTCCTTTATATTTACTTTTACCATGTTATTTGGTTTTTTATAATTATTTATTTATTAAACCCTAATCCCTAATGCCCTTTTGAGTGTAACTTTTTCAGGCATAACGACTTCGATGTTCATGTACAGGGATGCAGACGTATTTTTTCTTTGTCATCGCATGTTTTGATTGTTTTTTTATGGTTTTTGTATAAAACCTCAAGCTTGGTCTTTGTCCATTCTCACGCTCGAAAATACATGAGAATGCGATTGAGCATATTTTTATCACTTTTTCGGGCTCAACAAGGTTATACGAAAAAGGAACCCCCCTGGAGTCCTCTTTAAGCTCTTTTCAGACTCTCTAAACATGAACAGATAGTCGAGCGACCTTGCTATTTTCACGCTCGATAAAGTATTTGAAGAAAGCGTCTGGTGAGCGATAATTTATCCCTTTTTCGGTCTCATCAGACTATTTTATGAAAAATGAACTAAGAGAGTTCTCTTTTAAGTGTTTTTCCAGACTCTATAATCATGGAAAACCTTTGAGTTTTCTATCTCTGGACTCATTAAACAAACATCAACAAACTCGTAATGGGACCGAACCACTCCTTCTTAGGGTTCATTAAACATACTTCGAAGGAATTATCCGAAGGATAAGCTTATATCAACAAGCATATGTTATCCTCCTCAAGCTTGCGTAAAAATAAAGAGGTACTTGCCATAAATGGTGGGGGAAAATTTGGGAAAGAGATATTTTTTCATCTTCATATTGATTGGCAGTAAGAGTCGCTCTTGAACATGACACCCCCTATTCATTATTTGAAGCTGGTTTGGGAAATCCATTTGTCTCTCATTCGATTTGCTACAAGGTCATACCCTGTGTCGTCTCTGATTCAATGCTGCCAAATCATTGGTCATGTCATTCATATGTTCAAGAGAAGTCCATCTGAAACCTCTATTGAGTCGGCCATCTGCAGTTGTCCATTCTCTCTGTGTCGGCCTTCCCTGTGTCCAATCCAATTTACATCATACTCTGTTTCACCTTCAAAATATGTTACTCATTTCGTGTCATTGATGGGGGATACATCAAGGCCCTCCTATGACGAGTTTTTTTCCATCGACTTCAGCTCATTATCCGGAAACAAGACTTAGAAATTATTTGGTACCTTGGAGCTTGCATGCCTCAATGACAGGTTTCCTCGCTTTCGACAGTGGGTTTACATCATTGACCCCTGATCAAAATATTTCATCGGATGTTCGACTTCAAATCACTCATTCACACTCGATGGATTGTACTAAAGTACCTTGGGAGTCATTGACATCAATGGTGATTTCCCTCGCACTTGTTAACGATTTCATCAATGACCGGTAATCAAGTGGTTTCTGCCATGTTCGACTTCAACACATGTAATCACATGGTTAGATTCGTACTTTTGGGTGACGAGTTTGAAGACCCTATCTCTTTGTCCAGGTTGCGATGGAGTATGTATAATTTGTGACACATAGATCCACTTTGTATGTCTCGTGGCTATGTCGTCTTAATTTGAAATTTCTCGCATAGATCCACAGTGTATTTCTGGTGGCTACACTATATTTTGACGGTATGAATCCATAGTGTATGATTGGTGGCCATGACCTATGTCTACAATGTCATATGTCTGTGATCTGAGTATGGGAATGCCTACCTCAGAATTGGTATATTTGATATTATGAAGATGCTTGGTTGTTTGCAGGTTTCCAATTAGGTGTGCTCCCGGTTTCCGACACACACATGCAGTTTACAAAGTCTTTCGGTTGTCACCGGTTCTGGCCTCATACTTTGGGGGGAATTCTGTTACCCATGATTTTTGTCATCATGATTATGTATTGATGTTGGTGTACTCAGGCTTCTCATAAGAACTTTCTCCTGAGAAAAGTGATATTCATCTCTTCCTAGAAAACTCACTTTTGAAGAGAGTTCGTAGGTTGCTAGTATCCCAGGGTGCGAGAATGACCCATTCCCGCAGACTGCCTTAAGATAGGGTGCGAACTTCTCACATTGTGCAACATAGCTAGGGTGCGAACCTTCTCTAAAGCTTGGAAAAAGGTGAATTCTCGATGGTTCTTGAAGGGAATCTTTTAGAAGAATGGGTTGGCATTCGAATGGTTATCCTTGTACTGGATTCCTTGATATTGTGGGATCATTCTTATCTAAGTAACCATCTCATTCTCTCCTATATATTGATGGAATTCTCATGGAAAAGGTTAAGCAAGATTCATTGG
>ML869429.1:0-20477 GCA_009831015.1 Picea engelmannii | reverse complement strand
TATAGCAGGTGAATTGGTTGGGAAACCTTCAATAGCCCGTAAATTCCACCGAATTCCTTACAACTTTTTAATTTTTGCAACTTTTGGAGGTGTACATGGGTTGTTTAGTGTGAAACAAGCATATGTACATGGGTTGTCTAGCATGCAACAGGCATATGTACACCAACAATAGTGGTGTAGGGTGAGTACATGCTCTCAAAATTGGTTTTTTAAGTAGAGTTCCTCAACAGTGATTTGGCAAATTATGCAAGTAAGAAGGCCAATGCCATGTATGCATGAGTAGGGAATTTTAGAGCTATAACAGATTCCCTCTAATGTATGAGGTTAGAAGAGAAACTAATGGTCAAAATACATTACAACATCTTCACCAATGCACAAAATTGAGTGAGACAGAGACTAGAGTTCGGGAGGTTCCATCTACAAAAAAACAATTGTCTCTCCAAGACGGGCATACCCATGCTCAGGATGAACTAAACCATGGCTTCCAATCAAATACATTGCATATCCATGTCACATAACTATATAAAGTGTAGCCACGAGAAATACACAACATATCTACATCTCAAAATCATATGAAGATACAGAAGTACAATATGCATCTTCAAGAAGCTAGTGACGCCTGTGGCTAGAGATGAAGTATTCATAGTTCAAGCAATGAATTCAAGATCTTGAAAACTCAGGCAGGAGTACAATGGAAGTGTAAAAATCACTACTCTGAGGTCTTCGACAATTCGTCCGGAAAATACTGAAGGATCTCGATGATCAGGCAAATAACTTTGTTGATTTCGAATCTGGACTTGACTGGACTCTCGGGATGGACGACTCATGAAAGTCAAGAGACAAACTACAAAAAGGACGACTCAGGTTGGGTAAAACTTCCCTTGGACAAAATAACAAAAGATGATCGGACTCAAGCAACATGACATTGACATAAGTTTGTGATGTTGTAGGCAACACAAACTCTCCATATGTTTGGAAGAGTAACCAAACGAAGGAGGACACAACTCTATGTAGCGAGATGTAGCGAGAACATATTCCTAAGGTCATACTAGATTCCAATGCTTGACAAACAAATGGAAGGATGTGCTTTGTCCAAGGACGACTATATTTGTTGTTGAAAAAATAATGTATATTTCCCGTCCCCTCTTTTTGGAATACAAGATCACTCGACAATCTTTTCAATTTTAAGGAGTCTAAAAAGAGATTAACTATAGACTCACATCCTTTTTTTGAGTTTAGTATCCTTAGCTCGAAAAAGTATAAAATTAACTGAGGAGAACTCTCCCGGTGAGATGAATATCTCGAGGCATACCTTTTTTCCGCTATAATCTACTGGCTGGAAAAAGGGTTAAAATCCTGCCAGTAGATGTTCTTCTAGACCAATTTAACGAGTGTTAAGGAACAAGGTCACTCGATGATCTTTTCAATTTTAGGGAGTCTGAAAAGAGCTTAATTATGGACTCTGGGGGGGTCCCTTTTTCATAAGTAATCTCCAAGGCCCGAAAAAGGTGAGAATGTTCATTTTTCGAAGATTTAGTCCCTCGGGCCCGAAAAAGGGTTAAACTTACGCTTGAGAATACTCTTCTAGTGAACTGAAGATCCTAGAGAATACATTTATTCATAAAATTATCCATCCAAAGTGAAAAAGGGGTAAACTACCGTCGGATAGACGTGCCTTCAAATTTGAGTTTGGAGAGAGTGAAGGGAAACAAGATTTCTTGACAATCTTTTCATTTTTAGAGAGTCTGAAAAGGGCTTAAAGAAGACTCCAGGGGGATACTTTTCTCAAGTAATCCACATGAGATCGAAAAGAATAAATACAGTCTCGTTGGATGTTGCTTTCAAATTTGAAGGTGAGCTTGAAAGACAACAAAGCATGCTCATTAGGGAATCCCGAGGGTAAGGCCTAGAATGATGATGAACAAAAGAATGAGGCTTCATTATGTAATCATGATAGGACTAACAATGATTCCCAAGCCTATAGTCATAATTGACAGCATGGATGCCAAAAATGCAACAAAGGATCTACCTAGGGAATCCATGTAAAGGTAGGCTATACCACCTAATTACGACACTTCTAAAGCAACAATGAAGGTTTCGTGTCGCACTTCGGTGGGGTCGATCCTATGGAAAAGAGAAAAAGACAACGAGATACAGAAAGTGAGAATACAATCCTAACTTTCATGCAAAAAATTGGAAAAAATGACTTTTACCAAAGGATGTCAAATGTAACCGATCCCCAAAAAATTACCAAACCGAAAGGAGAAAAGTACCCGAACGACCAATAGAAAACTCAAAGTGAATTCAAATAACCACAAAGCCAGGAAAAATGACAAAGGGGGGAAAAAAATTCTATAAATATAAGTGGACAACTCATTTTTACCATTGCAAATTGAAAATCAACCAGAAGGTCAAAAAACCCCTTTGCTAAAAGAGTGGATTCTGGGAGCTACAGTGGACGAAACAACTTTCTGTTTGGACCAAGTAAGTAGAAAAAACCCGTGATTGCATTTAAATTCCTTCTTTATTGTTTAATTTTTATTTTGGAGGGGGCGTGCTCTTGTAAAAAGGGTAGCCTTGCATGTACGCAAGTTGTCCAAGGACAGCCCACGTATGTACTCGGGCAGAATACCAAATAGCCCACGTACATATGCAACTGTGTAAAAGGTAGCCCATGTGCATCCTCTTTTACCTTGAAAAAATAAAAATTAAGCACTAACTCCTCTCTACTTTTGTCATGTAATAGGATGTATGTTCTTTGGAGAGAGAGAGAGCATGAGGAGCTCGACGTCTTGGTCGAGGAGGATCCTGTGGCCATCGCTGCACTGAAACAGTGTGGATTATGGAAGTTCTTCTAGTGTCCATTTATGAGGGCACAATCGAGATTGCTCAATGTTCTTGTGGAGTATTGGCATCCCGATGCTGAGGAATTCATGTTGGAGGGTCAATCACTGACCTTGACCATGAAGGATATATACTTTTTGACTGGCCTCTCAAGAAGAGGGGAACCAGTCAACTTGAGGACCTTTCCTCTAGGGCCTTTTAACATCGAGGACTACATTATCATGTACCGTGAGGTTGGCACTGAGAAAGTATGTTCTCAAGTTCCTATCCACAATATCACCAACCTCTCCTTACAAGTGATCTTACTTTTGATCGAGCAGATTACTAGATCCGTGACAGTTCATCAAGCCTCACGCGCACATATGCACTATGCCATTTAGTGCTCGGAGTAAACTATTTTTTATTGGAGTAAGACCATGCTTGTATGCCTGAAGAGACAACTTACAGAGTGTCGGTGGCGTGCCAATAAGTAATTTGGGTTTGGTACTATTTTATGCTCCTTCTTATTTAAGAGGGTGCCCAGTTTTAGTCCCAGAGAGATGGTACAGGGACATGTAGCCTCCTTCCCAACAATGAATAGGTGGGCAACTTTGATGCCTAAATAGAGTGGAGGGAGGACTATAGAGGCTTTTGACGACAAGTTTTTTGACTGGTGGGAACGTTAGATACCGATGATCGAGGATTACCCCTATGCAGGGATCAACTTCATCAGAGACCCAAACATGCATGTGCCTCCCAGCGAGGAGCGTGGCAAGATAGGTAACATATATTTTAAAGTTAATTAAATTTTTAATTTTCATATATATCATTTTTATGTGTGTATAGAGTATTGCTTATGAATCTATTATGTACATATGTGGGGCATGTTTGACCAAAAGACTTCGCCAAGACTCGGCGTCGTCCTCAACTTGAGGCAATACCAATAGCAGCAGGAGTACCAACAACTACGGGAGGACCCTAGCCGAAGAGGTCGACGGAGTTTTGCGACGAGTGGAGAGAAACCTCATTGTGCTCACTTGTGCCATTCCTATGGCCATGATCAAGGATCTTCCCCCAGCTATGCAACCACACGTAGTAGGGGTGCCTCAGACTTGGGTCTATTTGTTGCGGTGTCTTGTGAATGATATCGTACATTATAGAAGGGCCAATAGGCCTCGTCCTTAGATAGTGGTAGACCAGTGATGTGCCAAGGGAACTTTTTATACTATATGTATTTTTTGAGGGCGTAAGCCCAACGATGTAGACCGATGACTTTTGAGGCTTTCATGCCCACTTATGTACTTATAACACTATTTTTGGGACACACACACACACACACATATATATACATTTTTATTGTCTTATGGCTAAAAAAATTTACAAATGTATTTACATGTGTATGTGTGTTATTTTCTTTTTATATGTGGGCAATATGCTAATCTAAAACTTTATTAGCTAGAGTATCTTTTAGATGATTAAATATCCTAGGAACATGGATATACGTAATGTAATCAAAAAATCATTCTAAGAGACATACCCTAAGGAATCATCGGCGCAGAGTGGGATCATAAACACGGTAAATCCCATTTAACTGAGACACAACCAACTGATCATTTAGGTAGAACCGGAGGTGAGAAATTCCATGTGACAAAGCCTCATGAAACAATTCTATCACTATGTTGTACTCGACAACATTATTTGTAGTGTCGCCTAGATAAATACCTCTGTAGGATAGCAACTAGCCTCTAGGTGTGAAAATCACCCAAGCTACGGAAGCAAGCCTTCGAGTGTGTTGGCTAGTGTCATCTGCGAACCCAAAATAAACCTATGATTCACTTGACATCTACCACAGTGAAAAAGAAGACATAAATAACTACACGTCCATAAAACAAAAAAAAACAAAAATGTATAAGAGACTATGTATATATACAAGAAGTCACCCAGGTGACCAACCTAAGAGTAGTACTTCTTAATGTAGAGCCCATTTCTAGGCTCCGCCAAAATATTTCCCTCAAAATCAACTGGACAGTAAGCGCCCTTCTCTAAGACCTCTTTCAAAATGAACGGTCTAAATTACAAGGGTTTAAACTTTCCTACCCACAGGGTATCTTTTTCTTGATCATAGACCATGACAAGATCTCCTTCGGAGAAAATCCGAGGACAAATGGATTGATCATACTAACACTTGACTCGTTGATTATGAGCTTCATTGGCTAAGGCTGCATCACGACACTACTCATCGAGCTACTCGATATATAGAAGGCATTCCTCAAGTGGTGAAGTGTCCGACAGTAATTCCATTGCCAACTTTAAAGAAGGAACCTGACATTCAATAGGTAAGACTGCTTCCAGCACGTTTACGAATTGAAAAGGTGAAAAATCGGTGGCAGTCTTTATAGACGTTCTATAGGCCCACAATGTTGAATACAACATCAAATGCCAATTCAACTTGGAAGAATTGATCATCCGCTGAAGAATAGTCTTGAGAGACTTATTCACAGCTTCAACCTGACCATTCAGTTGTGGGTAGTAGGGTGACAAATGTTCATGTTTGAACCCAAGATTTGGCATTAATTCAATCATCATTTTGTTCTAGAAGTGACTGCCATGGTCAGTGAAAATCTCCTTTAGGATAGAAAACCTTGCTACTATTTGATTAAATATGAAAAGAGTCGTTGTTTCTCCATCATTGTTAAACATCGACATAGTTTCGACCCACTTCATGAACTAGTCTATGGCTACGATGATGTAATGATGCGCCCTGGTTGAAGTCGGATGACATGTACTAAAATCAATCCCCCACTTGGTGAAAGGACCAACAACAATGACTAGAAACATAGGAGAAGGATGTGCCCACATCTTCCGACAAAAGATATGACACAGGTGGCACTTCTTGACCACCTGTACATAATCCTTAATTAATGAGGGCCAGAAGTAACCTGCAGGTAGAATATTTTGGGTTGTTTCCAACCCAGACAAATGACCTCCACATGCTCCAGTGTGACGGTATTTCAAAATGAGCTATGCTTCTTTTTGGGTAAGACATCGTCGAAGAATGCAATCTATGCCTCAACGATACAAAGTGTCATCGAGTATAATATAGTTGCATGCCTGATGTCTAATTGTTGACACTCATCGTGAGAAGAAAAAGGGAGCCACTTCAAATTATGGAGATACAAAAGTGTATCTCCATACCAGGGGTCTGAATATGCAATTAGAAAAATATCTCCATTAATAAGAGATTCTTCGGGCATAATATCACTAGACTCGACTGGCAGTTCCAAAATGAGTTCGGCAAAGACCAATAACTTTTTGGATTTCGTAGATTCAAAGTCCAAGTCAAACTCCTAGAGGATTACTATCCATCTACTGATCTTTCCACCAATGACCCATAATGTTAAAACATATTAGAAAGGGTTGACGACTGCAATGACGATGGTCTTCTGAAGAAAAATATAGTGACGAAACCATTGGACAACATGGATAGCTACCAAATCAAGTTTTTCAACATGAGAGTAGTTGAGTTCCGGCCCAACCAGGCCTCAAATAATATGATATATAACATGCTCCTCGAGCATATCATCTTCATGAACCAAGACCATGTCGATGGTTGACTTCACAACATCCAAATAAAACAAGAAATATCTGTTATAATCAAGAGGTCGGAGTAGAGGGGCAGACGCCAAGGCACGTTTCAATGCTTCAAAAGAGAATTGAGAAAATTCATCCCAATAGAATGAGACCCCTTTTTTCAAAATATGCATAAACCCTTTAGTGATCTTGGTGTAATTAGTGACAAAACATCGAAGAAAATTCGCTTTCCCCTGTAAGCTCTAAATTTGGGTTATCATGCACGGGGGAGGCAATTGAAATATCTCTTAAACCTTGAGAGGATCAACCATGATCCATGTTGTCGATACAATAAAACCTAAAAGATGACCCAACTTCACGCAAAAACTACACTTCTTAGGATTCAAGAAAATCCAATAGTAGCTACATTGCTCAAATATTAGTCGTAGATGGGCAGGATGATCAGATCTCTTGTGAGAACATGATGCTAGATCATCGAGGTACACCTCGAATATGTGTTTGAGTTCGTGAAAAGAAAATGACATGGCCTGCTGAAAAGTGACTCTAGAATTCTTCAGGCCAAAAGGCATATTACGGTACGCAAAGGTACCCCAAGGAAAAATAAAAGTTTTTTTATGTTGGTCCTCAGGTTTGATTTGAATCTGATTGTATTCTGAAAAAACATCCATGAATGAAAAGACTTCATAGCTTGCACATTCATCAACTATATGATCGATAAACAGGGTTGGGAAATTGCATTTTGGGTAGGACTTATTCAAATCACGAAAATCCATACAAATGTGAATCGTTCCCTATTTCTTGTTGATCGGAACTAGATTCGACATCCATTTTGTCAATTGTATAGGGTAGATAAAACCAACTTTGAGCAGTTTTTCTACTTATGCCTTGTTTCCTGCCAATTTTTGAGGATTGATTGGATGAAGATTCTATCAGACTGGTTTAGCATCAGGATAAGTCGTGATTTCATGCTCGACAATTCATGGGTCGATTCCTGGCATCTCCTCGTAAGACCAAGAAAAAACGTCACAGAACTCTTTGAATAACTCGATGTAAGTTCGAACCTCTTCAGGGGTGCAATTCACTCCGACGAAAACATTGTCCATGATGCTAGGGGTTTTGGAGATATCGAATGGAATAGTTGTAGCAATTCTTTCCATGTTAACCTCAGCATAAACTCTATGTGTATCCAGAGGATTGATAGGAAAATGACTATCTCCATTCATGGTCAAAACAAACTCTTCTACCTCCACTCTCCTAAGCTCATGAAGAAATTAAGATATATGATGTAGATCATCCCAGGGTCTGTTGGGACCAATCATTTCCTCGAGAATTGCTTCGTCAGAGGGAAAGACCAAGTCTAAAGGATCTTGAGTGGCGAGAGAATATTGATCCCAAATAGGCTAGAGAATTGGATCTAACTCCTATGAGAGAGCCAGATCTTGGTTGGCTGAGGCTTGCTGGATAATGTTGTATGCAACCTCGGTCCTAGATAAGGGCATGGCCATGCCAAGGTATCCTATCCCCTCTATCAAATATGATGGGGAAGGTAAAGTCCACAGGTCATTAAAGTAGCTCATTCTAAAATATGACACTTGCAAAATTGTAGCCTTCGGATGGTCAGGAATAGTCGATACAATCTTTACATCATTGGAAGGCGACAGGTAATCAAAAGTTCCCATCAATGATGGAAATAAATCGACACCTAAGTTGATAGTACCAGGCTGTGGGTTATCAATCATTGGTACCATGGACGCCCCCGATGAAGGGTCAGGATGAGAGAAGGACAATTGGTCAATGGTCACAATCTAGCCTTCATGGAGAAATCACAAGACTCAAACAACTGTAGCAACCACCGCATGCATTGTGTAAGTCCAACTTCTTCCTAACAAAAGATTATAGTCAAGAGGCACATTGACCACTTCAACTCCGACACACAAAGTTTTACCTCCTAAATGCATGGGAAATCAAGGAATTATTCCATGTGGTCTAAATGATCATCCGTTAAAATATGTAAGCAACATAGGTGACAAAGAAAACTCACGCTGGCCAATGGCCTTCCAACATTCCAATGACATCACGCAAGTCGAGACACCCTTATCAACCCCTGTATGGAAAATGTTCTGCGTAAAATATTTCATGGTAAAAGACACTACTATCTGAAAGGAAATGTGGTGAGGAAGATGAGGTTTTAAGTCAGTTGGTGTTATCAGACTAATCGGTAGGTCAGGACACTAACAGATCTCCCTAGATCCATCTGGATCTAGAACAAAACATGATAGGACATGACTCTTTCCCTAAGTTATGACCATTTAATTAGCTAGTAAGGAGGAACAAGTGACATACCTTTGTATCGCTTCCTAGGGTCTCTATTGCTCCCTCTTCACTCCGGTGCTCTTGTGAGGTCAAGACCAAGACAACACAAACCAACCAAATTGAAGATAGCAAAATATATTCATTCGTCAACTTATGTATATGATCAAGGAGTTACACAATAAAGTAAGAATGAATTTATGGGAAAAGGACATGTCGATGTATCATATTAATTGAAAGTAGAAGAAACAACCTGATCGCCTTGATGTCGCAAGTTTCCTTTCAGTGACTCTTGGTTCCAACACACACACTTGCTCAATCCTTGCATGAAGAAGATCCAATTCCTCTTGATAGACTTGCTAGAGTCTTCCAAGCTTCTGTTCAAGCTGGGTTCTTCACACAATTCCTTCACCAATTCTCCAATTAATCTTGCTTAACCTTTTCCATGAGAATCCTATCAATATATAGGAGAGGATGAGATGGTTACATAGATGAGAATGATCCCACAAAATCAGGGAAACCAGTAAAATGATAACCATTCAAATGCCAACCCATTCTCTAGAAGATTCCCTTCTAGAACCCTCGAGACTTCTTCCTTTTTCCAAGCTTGAGAACAAGTTCGCACCCTAGGTATAGAGCATAGTGCAAGAAGTTCGCACCCTAGCTGAAGGTGGCCTACGAGAATAGGTCATTCTCGCACCCTAGGCTATAAGCAGCCTCTGAACTCTCTTCAAAAATATGTTTTCTGGAAAAAGATGAATGCCACTTTTCTCAGGAGAAAGTTCTTGTTGGGAGCCTGAGTACACCATCATCAATACACCATTAAGATGACCAAAATCATGGGTAACAAAATTCCCTCCAAAGTATGAGGCCAGAATCAGTGACAGCCGAAATACTTTGTAAATTGTGTGTGTGTGTCGGAAACTAGGAGCACACCTAATCGGAAACCTGTGAAATATCAAGCATCTGCAGAATATCATACTAGTTCTAAGGTAGGCATTCCCATACTCATATCACAGACAAATGACATCATAAACATAGTTCATGGCCACCAATCATACACCGTGGATCCATGCCGTCAAAATATCGCATAGCCACCAAGAATACACTATGGATCTATGCAAAAAAATTTAAATAGAGACGACATAGCCACGAGACATACAAAGTGGATCTATGTGTCGGAAAATTATACATATTCCACCACAAACTAGACCAAAGAGATAATATCCAGGGTCTCCAATCCCGTCACCCAAAAGTACGAATCTAACCATGTGATTACATGTGTCGAAGTTGAACATGGTAGAAACCACTTGATTACCATTGATGAAACCATTAACAAGTGCAAGGGAAAGCACCATTAATGTCGATGACTCCAAAGGTACACTGGTACAATCCACCGAATGTGAATAATGAGTTGAGGTCAAACATCCGACGGAATATTTCGATCAGGGGTAAATGATGAAAACCCATTGTTGAAAGCGAGGAAACCTGCCATTGAGGCATGCAAGTTCCAAGGTACCAAAGAATTTATAAGTCTTGTTTCTGGATAATGAGCTGGAGGCGACGGAACAAAACTTGTCACAAGAGGGCCTTGATGTATCCCCCATCAATGACATGAAATGAGTAATAGATTTTGAAGGCAGAACAGAGTATGATGTAAGTTGAACTGGACACAGGGAAAGTCGACACGGAAAGAATGGACAACTGCAGATGGTCGACTCGATAGAGGTTTCAGATGAACTTCTCTTGAACATATGAATGACATGAAAAATGTTTTGGCAACATTGACTCAGAGATGACTTAGGATATGACCTTGTAGCAAATCGAATGAGAGACGAATGGATTTCCGAAACCGGCTTCAGATAACGAATAAAGGGGTGTCATTTTCAAGAGCGACACTTACTGCCAATTAATATGAATACGAAAACACATCCCTTTTCCAAATTTTCCCCCCACCATTTCTAGCGAGTACCTCTTTATTTTTATGCAAGATTGAGGAGGATAACATATGCTTGTTGATGTAAGCTCATCCTTTGGATGAGTCCTTCAGAGTATATTTAATGAACCCTAGGAAGGAGTGGTTCGGTCCCATTGTGGGTCTGTCGATGTGTGTTTAACGAGTCCAAAGATAGAAAACTCGAAGGTTTTTTATGATTATACAGTCTGGAAAAACACTTAAAAGAGAACTCCCTCAGTTCCTTTTTCGTAAAATAGTCTGATGAGACCAAAAAAGAGATAAATTATCGCCCAACAGACGCTTTCTTCAAATACTTTAACAAGCGTGAAAAGAGTAAGGTCGCTCGACAATCTTTTCATGTTTAGAGAGTCTAAAAAGAGCTTAAAGAGGACTCCAAGAGGGTTCATTTTTCATGTAACCTTGTTGAGCCTGAAAAAGTGATAAAAGTATGCTCGATCACGTTCTCATGTATTCTCGAGTGTGAGAACGGACAAAGACCAAGCTCGAGGTTTTGTGCAAAAACCATAAAAAACAATCAAAACATGCGATGAAAAAGAGAAAAAATATCTGTATTCTTGTGCATGAACGTCAAAGTCATCATGTATGCAAAATTCACACTCATAAAGGTATTAGGCATTAGGGTTTAATAAATAAAACAATTATAAAAAACCAATGAAAATGGTAAAAGTGAATATAAGGGGGTAAAAGTTATTTTTACCATAGTCATTGTAACTTTGCCAATATTTCAGCCCAAAACCCCTCTTTTCCCTTGAATTTTGGCATTTGATTGTAGGAGCTACGAGCATCCATTCGACGAACCATCTCTGGAAATGAGGTAAGCTCTTTGTCCTCTATCTTTTCATGGTTCGATTTTTCATTTTCATTAGTAAAATTCATGTTTTTGAGTTTGTTTTAGGGGTTAAAATTGCGCTCATCCATTCTCGCAGGCCAGCCACACGGGACCCGCGAGAATGCATCATTCTCGTAGGTGGCCCCAAAGGCACCTGCGAGAACCTCGTGTTGTGCCTAAAGGACACCTAAAAGAACCGCAAAGTAAAAAATTTCTTTGAAGTTTGCTCAATGAAAAAGTTACCAAGTCTTGAATAGAGTTGTTGACTTTCTTCTTATGTTTCTTATGCAAGTATTTGGCTATCACCATGGTTCTAGAATGGAATGAAAGAGAGCATGAAGAAGATGATGCTATTTCTAGGAATAACTCGGGCACCGTTGCCTCTTTGCGAGACTGTGGTCTCTAGAAATTCTTTCGTATCCTGAGTATGAGGGCCCAAGTCAGACTATTGGAGTACCTTGTGCATATGTGGGACGTGGACCAACAAGTTTTCCACGTAGGGGTCCACACATTGTCCTTGGATATCGAGGAAATTTACTTCTTGACAGGACTGTCATGGCATGGGTACCACATGAGCTTGACTGGTAGCAGAGGTGGTGGGTTTCCTATGAGTGAATGTTGTCGTTTGCACTGTGTTCCATAGGTGGAAAGGAGCAAAGGAAAGGTGGTCATTTGTGGGGTGCGATATTTGACCCTTTGCATTATTTTTTTCACCATTGCTCATGTGGCTGGGAGTGTTGGTCCTCACATGGCTCTCCATAGCTACTTTCAGTATGCCATAGAGTGTACTGAGCCTCGGGTCTTTAACTGGGCAGAGGCAGTCCTTCGTAGCATGAAGAGGCAGTTGACCAAATGCAGGGGAGGCAACCTGAAGCAATTCGGGTATGGGCCTTTGTTGGTGTCCTTTATTCTTAATAGGGTTCCCTTGTTGAGGTTGCAGGTTGAGTGGGGTCTACCAGCTCCAGAGGATCCACGAATGTTGAGGTGGTGTCAGCTCATGGCCCGGCACATAGCTGGACCAATTATCAAATACAATGATGCCTTCTTTGACTGGTTGGGACCACAAATGCTGATGGTCGATGATTATGCCTATGCCGGGTTGGACTTCTAAGGAGATCCAGACTTGGCCTTGCCTGGGGGCGCTCAGTGGGGAGATCTCGGTAAGAAGTACACATTTTTTACTTTTTCAATGTTTTTTATGAATTTTATCATATGCAAATGTTTTTATGTTCGTCCAAGGTCTAATTACAAAATTCTCTTTTGATGAAACAGACGTGGGACCTTATTGACCACCTGGTACTTCTCCTATTCAGTGACGAGGAGAGGTGGCTCCAGTACTACGATGGGATGCTAAAGATTATGAAGCACTGGAACAAAACCTAGAGGGTTTGATAGCAGACATTCCAGACATGCCTCTTGGAGAGGTTCCATGACGTTATCAACATCATACAGTGGGAGTGTCAGAGTCAGTTGGCCGACTACTTCGTAGGGTTTCCCAGGCAGTCCTATATTACCATGAACGTCATCCATGACATTACTTTGTAGAAGTTATGAGCTTCAAATTTTGAAATTTTGGTCCTCGGACATAACTTTTTGTAAAAACTTTTTGATCGTTATATATACATACAGCTTCTACTGGTTGATCTTGTGTTGTGTGAAAGTTGATGTGATTGATTTATAAATGACCCAAATGTTTGTCTAATACATAGTTAGCTAATGCATCAGTTAATGTATTTAGACATATAGGAATATGTCGATACTCAATATAATCAAAATAACGTTCCAAGAGGTGAATTTACGAATACACCCGTAACAAAGTAGGACTTCGAATAGCATAGACATTACTTAATTGTAGTACTACAAGCTGCAAATTGAGCCGCACAACCAAGTGACGGATATCGAGCGAGATAGCATCAATCAACAATTCAATAACGGTGCTATACTCTGTAATATTGTTGGTCGCACGACCTAGACACACACCTCATAAAGAGACAAGTTCGTTTGTAGGGGCGTAAATTGCCCATGCAGCGGAAGCAAGGTTTTGAGTACTACGACTAGCGCCATCAGCAAAGCCAAAGTAGGGTAGCGAAGACTCCGACATATGGAAATCAAACACAACGTCACATAAGGGCAAGAGACCAGATAACGACAAAACCAAACTACAATAACACACAAGAAGTATGAAACAATAAAAATACAAGTACTCCTACACAGGTGATCTTATGCATAGTACTTCTTCAAGTACAACCCATTTCTGGGTTCACTCAAAGGGATACCATCATAATCTACTAACTTGTAAGCTCTTTTTTCCAAGACTTGTCTAACAATATAAAGACCTCGCCACATGGCTTCGAATTTTCCAGCTCCTAGCATATCTCGATCTTGTTCATAGAGGAGAACCAAATCTCCTTCGGAGAAAATGCGAGGCTTGACATGTTTGTCGTATTGGGCCTTGACACGTTTCTTTTGGGCTTCAATGAATAGGGTAGCATCACGTCGAGTTTCATCTAATCGCATAAGATACAATAGATGTTCTTCCTCAACATAAGTGTTTGGTAGGAGTTCAACATCTAGTTTTAAAGAGGGTATCTTGCATTCGATCAGGAGAATGACTTCCAAACCATAGACTAACCGGAAAGGTGTAAACCCAGTAGCAGACTTAATGAATGTCCTGTAAGCCCACAATGATGAAAACAACATTGTGTGCTAACTTGTTTTGTGAATCCCTATCATTCGTCGAAGCATAGTTATGAGAGATTTGTTAATTGCTTTGAATTGGCCGTTGGCTTGTGGGTAATAGGGCGTTGAGTTTTCATGGCGAAGACCCAACTTTTCAGTGAGTTAGGACATCATGAAGTTTCTAAAGTAGCTACCATGATCAATCACGATATCTTGAGGAACACCAAAATGAGCTATGATGTGATTGAAAATGAATAATGCTACGGTCTTTTCAGTATTGTCAAATGTCGACATCGCCTCGGCCCATTTCGTAAAATAATCTATGGCTACAATAATGTATCCATGCCCCCCGACTGAGTGGGGGTGACATGTCATGAAATCGATGCCCCATTTCACAAAGGGACCAATGGAGACCACAGGGTGAAGAGGAGCGAGATGTGACCGTATCTTATGATTATAGGTCTGGCAAGCGTGGCATTTTTGGATGGTGATTATGCAATCGTTAAATAAAGAAGGCCAAAAATACCCTGCTCATAAGATCTTCTGGGCAGTAGCATACCTAGACATATGACCACCACAGGCTCCAAAATGGCAGTCATTTAAGGCTTTCTCGACTTCGTCGAACATGAGGCAACGTAAAAAAACTAAGTCAATCCCCCGACGATAAAGAGTGTCCCCAAGGATAATATATTGACGGGCTTGGTAGCGTATTCGACACTGGTCAATACTAGACAAATTGGGCCAGAAATTCTAGGTTTGGAGATATATGATGATATCGCCATACCAAATATTATCAGAACTAATTAGGAAAAGGGATTCATCAGGTAATGAATCGGCTGCTACATTTTCCATTTCAGAGTAGAAAAAGTCGCATATCAACTCGACAAACACTAAGGACTTCTTGGACTTGGCTCGTTTGAATTCCAAGTCAAACTCCTGGAGTATCACTATCCATTTGGAGTATTTTCCCCCTAGCAATTGACGTGTGAGAATGTGTTGCATAGGGTTGCAGTTAGAAATCACTATAGTCTTGTGAGAGAGGATACAGTGTCGAAAGCGTTGAACTGCTTGGACGGCTGCCAAGGCTAGTTTTTTGACATGTAAATACTTGGTTTCGGTAGGCGTTAGACTTCGACTCAAGTAATAGATAACATGTTCGTCATGAGAACCATCCTCTTGGACGAGCAACATAGCAATGGTGTAATCCGAAGCTATGAGGTAGAGGAAATAATCGCGACTGTAATCGAGGGGGGAGAGAAGCGGAGCACGTGTCAGGGACAATTTCAAAGCTTCGAAGGCTTTGTTTGCGATGGTACCATATGAACTTAGACCCCTTTTTGAGGAGTCGTGTAAATCCACAAGTGATCTTGGCATAGTTTGGGATGAAACGACGAACAAAGTTTGCTTTCCCTTGCAAACTTTGTAACTGGCGAAGTGTAGAAGGAGGAGGGAGATTAAGGATCGCCTAGACCTTTAAAGGATCTACCATGATCCCTTGACGTGAAACAATAAAGCCTAGAATTCGGTCAGATTCCACGCAGAAAACGTACTTGTGAGGATTCAAGTGTATATGGTTAAAACGACAGCGGACGAAAATGGCTCGGAGGTGGAATGGATGATTGACTCGATGCATGGAATGAGCGGGTAAGTCGTCTAGATATGGTTGCACGATGTTCTTGATATCATGGAAGGCATAAGACATAGCGCGTTGAAAAGTTGCGCCAGCGTTCTTGAGACCGAAAGGGATTTTTTGATAGGTGAAAGTGCCCCAAGGACAAATAAAAGTTGTCTTGTGTTGATCCTTGGGAACAATATTGATTTGATTATATCTGGAGAAACCATCCGTCAGAGAGAAGATTTCACTTCTGGCGCAATCATCGACAATCTGATCGACGAAGGGGGTAGGAAAGTTGTCCTTAGGACAAGCTTTGTTGATATCCCTATAATCAAGGCATTCATGGATTGTGCCTTGTTTCTTGTTGATTGGGATAAGATTGGAAACCCAATCAGTGAGGGCCACCGGGTAAATAAAGCCAACTTTTAGAAGTTTCTCGACTTCAAGCTTGATAGCATTTGCTTTACGTGGGTGAACTAGACGAAGGCATTACCGGGCAGGTTTAACATCTGGGTATGTCTTAATATCATGTATCACAATGTTGGGGTCGATACCCGGCATTTCTTTGTAGCTCCAGGCGAAGACATCACATAACTCTTTGAAAAGTGACATGTAGGTGACAATTTCGTTAGGGGAACACGAAGCTCCGATATGCACATTTTCATCAATTCCAGGTTTGATGGATATGTCGAGGGGAATAGTGGGTGAGATATTGCTTAAGTTCCCTTCAGAAAACACATCGTGTGTGGACTCGAGAACGGTTGAAATGACAACAACGGTTGATGGGGTTGAGATCCGTTGGTAGTTCTCAATGGTATGTTGCTCCATGAAGAGGATGGAATGGTGATGTCCATCATCCCAAGGGGTGTCTTCCATGACAGACATGATCATCTAGTCTATGGGGAAAATGACACGGAAAGGATTTGGAGATAACTCACCAAGAGAGGGGGTAGAAGGGGTTTCCGATTGAATGGCCTGATAGGCAGATTCGACTGGACTTAACAGCATTTCATTGTTGTAACGAAGATGATCACCAGGGTCAGGTACCATCCATGGGTCGTGAGACACAGGGGTTCCGTGAATCGAGGTGGAGATCATGTTGATTGAAGCGACAGATGAGTGTGGAACATCGGGCGGTGGAATGGGGAAAGTGCCCATTAACGAGGAGTCTTTGAGAAGACCTACACTGACATTCTCGTAACCCGACGGGGTTTTAGCAATGAATGGTATGTTGCCAGTATGGGTATCTGAGTTAAAAAATGCTAATTGGCCGACGGTGATTACCTTCCCTTGATGCGGGAAATGTACCACATGAAAGAGAGTTGACACAACTATGCGCATGGAATTGATCCAGCTACGGCCAAGAAGAAGATTGTAATCGAGAGGAGCGTCAAAGGCTTCCACTTCGACTTGGACCGTTTTGCATTCTAGCATGATGGCCAACGAAGGAAGAACACTGTAGGGCTTAAAACAAAATCCATTGAAGGCTTTGAGAGTGTTATGGGATTTAGTCAAAGAGGGAGAGCCGATGGCTTTCCAGCAGGTAACAGACATGACACACGTAGAGGCACCCTCGTCGATAACAATTCGACAAATGTTTTTGTCGAAGACAATCACTTGGATTTGGAATGCGAGTTGGGGGGGTAACCTTGGAATGTGACCTTCCAAGTAAAAAATTATTAAATTCATGTCCATCGGGTCGATTCCACCGATAGATTTCATCAGTGCCTTTCGTTGTGTGGGACAACTTTGAAGGACTTTGAGGGTTGACATCACAGAAGGTGCTTGGGCCAGATCTTCAACAATGTTGTAGTTCTGGGCAGCATGAGCATGAGGACTGAAAGCCGATTTACGAACGACGCCCTTTGGAGGGGGTTGAAGAACTGTGTCAAGGCTCGATCATTCGAGACGAAGAGGACCGATTGTAGGTGGAGTCATAGGAGAGGGTTGTACCAATGAAGGAGGAAGATCATCAACCTTCTCTTTAGAGGGAGAATAATCTTTGGCTCAAGTGGTGAGTGAAATGTCAATCTTCTTTGAATCACCAGTACACATCAATACATAGGACGTAGTAGAAGGGGAAGGTTGGTCATGAATGACCAACTGGGCCTGTTGTTGAGAGGGGAAGGGTTGGGAAAGAACGGTCATAGCAGGTGGTTTCGGGGCTCTTTGAAGGAACTTAGTAACTTCGACGCATCGTGGACAATCCTTCATGTAGTGATCATCACCACAGATAAGACAAGGGTATCGGGGTTTTCACTTATCCCTGTCGTCAATAGGTGGATTTTTGGTTTTCTCTGCTTGAGAAGTATTTTTGTCCTCCTTATTCTTACCCTTTCCCTTTCTAGATTTGTTTTTACCGGCTGGGGTAGATTGGACAACATTTACCTTAGAAGTCTTGCTGGTGGGAAGGGTAGGAGATGGAGCATTTTGAACATTAGAAGATGCGGGTTTGGGGTTGGTGCTTGAGGCAAAATGTGGTTGGGCATGGAAAGTGCCAATCACACCGTCGGTTTCATGAGAGGCAGCTGGAGTAGTTGAAGTGGCGAAAGTGGAAGGACGAGGTGCATCAGGGAGTAAGTCGTAAAGAGTACCCATTTGTGAGTAAATGAGGTCGAGGTATTGAGCACGACTTATGGCTTGTTCTTCCGTGACAACTCCACCCATGGCGATATCATGACCGATGTTGTTCACAAATGATTTTGTGAACCACTCTACCAGCAACTGATCGGGAATTTCAAGTTTGATGAGACGTCATCTTCGTCGCCACTCATGAATGTGATCGGATATATGAGTGGCTTTGTTTTTTTTGAAAGAACTCAGAATCTCGGTCCCTGTTTCATAATGGATCGGTAACTAGTAGTGGGTGAGGAAGGCCATATCTAGCGTGTTGAAATCAACGAAGAAACCTTGTGGTAATTCTATATACCACTTCACAGCAGAACTTGTGAGAGTTCTTTGAAAAAGACGTAATCAGATAGAGTCATCCATCAAGGAGTTGGATGAGCACCAGAGATGAAAAGTCATGACGTGATTGTTCGGGTCCTCTCCCTCTTTTCCATTGAATTTAGGGATGTCATAGGGTAGCTTGGCTGGTATAGCGGGCCAATGGGGAGAGTGAGGGATTGGATAATTTAAAATCCTTGACAGATCTGGGAGGTCTGAAGTGGCTAAGAAGGGTAACTGTCTATTCACATGCGAGTACTAGTGGCTCTGGGGAGGGAATCCCGTCGGCAAACCAGTGGGACCATAAGTATTCTACATATAATGTGAACACCCATGTAGATTCGGTGGTTGTTGTGGAGGAAAGTAACTCATGGGATTGTATCCTTGTATAGGGATGTGAGTTTGAGCATTCGAGCCCCAAATAGGATTGGACATACCTGGATATGGTTGTCCTATACTAGGGGGTATAACGGATGTAGATGGAAGCTGTTGCCCCCTAGTTGATTGAGGATTATGTTGTATCAGATGGTTCCAATACTGGGCCAAGGATGGAGTTATGTTTTTTCCGTAGGGTGGGGTTGGTGGGGGTTGTCCTCCAATCGGGGGTTGTGTTCCAATTGGGATTTGTGTTCCAATAGGAATTTTCCCTATAAGGGGGGGTTGAGTCCAACCTCCTTGGTGAAATTGTCCACCAACAGGAATCTGGTAATTTGGTGTGAATGACAGAATAGTGCCACTAGGATTAGTGTTTCCAGTAGAGGACGAGAAAGGTCCTCGAAAAGGGGGTTGAGGAAGTGTCAAAATAAATCCAGGAGGAGAGTTCCCATTAGAAGAGGGACCACCAGGAGTTCTGGATGGGGTTTGTGTAGGAGTGGGAATGGAAGCATTCAATGCATGGTATCCGGGTGGAAGCATCAGGGTGACACTGGGTGAGAGTAGTGTGTCGATGGGGGCTTGACTAGCCGCTATAATCCCAGTGTGAATACTCGTAGTGTCTTTGTAATGGACCATTTCTATAGGGATGGTCAAGATGTGGTCAGATCGCAGAGCGTCTGTACCAGGAAAATAATGAGCAGTAGTAAGAGGTACTATGTCTGGGTCAGAGGTTTCAGGGAACGCAGGTGAGATGGTGATTTCAACGCCTGATCCTGCGGCAAAGAGATCTCATTTAAAAATGACAGCAGACCAAAAAGGATCTTGGCCTTCAAGTCCTGGAAAGGGTCCAATCGGTGATCCAAAAGACAACACAACTAAGTCTCTGGAAGAATTCACTCGCATAATACGTCTCTCAGAATCAGGGTGAAGTCGAAGTCCTCTCAAGTATTTTTAATTCAGAAATGTTCTAGAGAGTCGGTTCTTTCCACTTGTGGAGTGGTAACATCTTGGACTTCACTCTGTTGAGGAGATCCCTCAGGTGAGCTTATAGGTAGGGGTTGGGAACCTTCCAGGTTTTCTGGAGGTAAGCCCTGCATTCTACGTGAACTACGTGGAGGGTCTATTGTTAACGAGTTACAAACTTACGAAGAAAAAACCTATGGTCAACTTAGGTAAACAAACAACACGTGCTAGTAAACAAAATCTAGGAAACAATACCAAGCAAACAAGACCTTCTAATTTCGAAGTCACTAGTTGGTGATGAAATCCAACGTCGCAACAACGAGACAAGAAGGGGCTGGGCTAGAGTGGAAAAGTTACACTGACGACCT